>JAJIBD010007120.1:0-72625 GCA_021461705.1 Cryptotis parvus | reverse complement strand
TGTGACCCAAAAAGCAAAGAGAGAGAGAGAGAGAGAGAGAGAGAGAGAGAGAGAGAGAGAGACCAGCTAACTACTCCACCGGTTTAATCTCATGCTACTCCTATATCAAGTGGATTCCCAATAAATAATGAGTTAATGTTACCTCTGGATACCTTCATATTTCTGCTCCATTTTCTGTAACCACTATTCAGAAATCCTGGAATTTGGCAGCTCAAGTCAAATAGAATGTTTGATTATAATGTTAATAAAAGACAGTGAAAAGTCCTCAGATAAAGTCGAAGAATGAACTTCCTATTAAAGTTTGCAGTTGCATAAAGACTAATGTTTAAAGGAAGAGAAGATAGCTGAAAGATGAATGTTTGTGATTCCATTAACTTAAAATGTAGCTCCTAACATCTTTCTGTCATATTCATCATTAACGCATTTATTTTTAAATAGTAACAAAATGAAATAAATATTTTCTTGAAATAAAACTTCAAGTAACAGAAATTCAATTTTAAAAAAAAAATTCTAACTCAGCTTAATGCATCAGGAAAAAAATGCAGACATTCTTTCAGGATTATTAAGATTGTGTTTTTATGAAATTCCAAGTATTTATGAAAGTATGAGTTTGAAACCATTTTATGTCAACATAAAATATAAATTATCATATTGGTTTCATCCTTTTAAGGATAAGCCTAAGATACTTTTTGGCTATAAGACTAGAAATTTAAAAAAGCTGCCTTACTTTTTTTAAAAACATAAGTGATGTTTTAAAAAAGTTAAACATACATTGATATATTACAGAAATGACTATTAGAAATTATTTCATTAGACCATTTTTGCTGATATATTTTTTAATTTTCTGGGCAATTCCCAGCAATGCTCGGGGATTATGAGATGATGGGAATGAAATTCTGGCTTCCTATACACAAAATCCATGCTCAGTTGACTGAGCTCTCTCTATGATGCTTTTGACGCTCAGTGAATGAATGTAGCCTGTAGAAGTTAAAAAAATGAATATTTGTTGTAGTTGCTGTTTTTAAATTGAATCAACATGAGATGAACAGTTATAAAGCTGCTCACGATCAGGTTTCAGTCACCCATCCCTTCACTAGTGTACATATCCCACCACCAATGGACTTCCCCAGTTTCCTTCTCTTCATCCCCACTCCCAGCCTGCCTCTATGACATGAACTTTTCTTCTCTCTTACCTCTCTATTTCTCTGTCTCTCTCTCTCTCTCCTCCCCTATCCTGACCCTCACTCTCTTCCTCTCTCCCTCACCCTCTTCACTTGGGCATTATGATTTGCAACACAGACACTGAGAGGTTATCCTGTTGATTTCTTTACCTACCTTCAGCATGGAGTTCTTATCCAGAGTGATCATTTCCAGATGATCAGATATCATTGTCATAGTGGTTCCTTCTCCATCCCAACTGCTTTTTCCCCAGTGCTTGAGTCAGGCTTCCAACTGTAGACCAATCTTCCTTGCCCATGTTTCTACAGTCCTTGGGTATTAGTCTCAAAATATGTTTTTTATAACCCACAAATGAGTGCAATCGTTCTTTGTTTGTCCCTCCCCTTCTAACACAAAATGGAATATTTGAAATATAAAACTTCATACATAATCAACTGGTATTTATACGAAATTTCCAGAGTGGGAAAATCTATGAACAGAGAGAACATTAGTAGTTGACAGGAGATGGGAGCAGAGGGACTTGAGAATGTCTGCTAACAGTTATGGAGTCTCTTTTGGGAATAGTAAACTATTCTGTAATTAGATAGTGGGGATTATTGGTTAAATGGTCCCCAACTTAAGGGTTTTTTCCTTTATCAAGATAGGAAAGTCAATTAAATTATGTTATTCAGGTTTTCAATAAGTTACTAAGATATTTAACAGTACCAAAAAAAGAAAATCATGGTATAATATGATTTTTCTCCTTTGAAGGGTAAGGTAATACATTCAAGGCTAACTAGGCTTTGATGATTTTTTGGTGGCCCCTGAATCTTCTACCAAAAAAAAACAGCAATGAGGGGTTGGAGAGATAGCACAGTGAATAGGGCACTTACTTTGCATGTAGTAGTTAGGTTCAATTCCTGGCACTGCATAGGGTTCCCAAAGCACAACCATGAGTGATCACTGAAACATACAGTTTAGAAAGAAGAAATGGATACTAGGATTCCAAAAATGTCAGGATATTTCATGTGATAGGTGTGAGAAGAGAGAGAGAAATAAATATAGTGAAAGAGAGACGGATAACAAGAAAGTTTGTATGAATGAATGCATTCATTAAAAAAGTTTCATCTACATAAAAAGCAGAGCTCCAGATAAAGGTTTTCAAGTTCTTCCAACTTCTTTATCTAATATTTAGTTCATTAATATGTTTAAGCATGTATGTAACACACAAAACTACCTAAAAATTCAATGGAAAGACAAAAGATCTAGCTGAATAGGTTGAGTTCAGCTTTGTATGAAGAAGACCCAGATTTGGTTCCAGTACTGCCTAGGCCTCCGAAGCACAGCCAGGAAAATCCCCTGACTACTGAGTGGAAGTAGCCCTTGATTATTGTTGAGTGTGACCCCAAAAACCCAAAACCAAAATTTTCTTGAGGAACAGAGGAGTTTCAGAGAAAGATTTTCTTCAGTTTCATGGAAACAAATAAAACTTTTTCAGTTTTTATTTTTATAGTGTCAGAGATACTATAGTGTCTAGACTATATTCTTTAGTTCTTCACAAAATTGACTGCTAAGCATATCCTGGCTAATGTTGTATATTGATTCATTAATGACAAATATCCACTTAAATTCCAGACATATTTGGCCAGAAATATTAGGACAGGGATGGGAATGAGAATTGGCTAAGTCTGGACTTCTGGGTGCAGAGGGTAGAAGATTAGTGATGTTTGCCCCAATTTTATTGAGGCATCCTAATTAACAACACTGTAATGATAGTTTCATGCATATGTCACTCAAATACCTCAGCTACTACCAGAGTGCCCCCTCTGCTAATCTCCTGAGAACCTCTCCATCCTGCCCCCTCCCAGGGGAGCTCAGCCTTGTAGTACAACTCTCCTGCTCTGTTGCCTCATGCCATTTGTTGCTCCTTTACTATCATTCTTTACAGGCCTCAGCATTCTGCATCTGTCCCTCTTCTTCTGACTACCTAGCATGGTACTCTAGTTCCACCCCGATTGAACTGTTTCATCCTTTGAATAGTTGAGTATTATTTTGTATATGTATCTCACAGTTTCTTTATCCCATTATTTGTTGTTGGGCATCTTGGCATTTGTTAATAGTGCTACAATTGACATAAGGCCACAAATGTCTTTATGTATTTTCAAAATTGTGTTATTAGGCACTTGGAGTGAGATGATGAGAAGTAGATTTTCTGGATTATATAGAATCTCAATTCTTAATTTTTGGAGAAGTCACCCTGCTGTTTCCATAGATTGAATCAGCAGTAGATGAAGGTTCCTTCCCTACCTCCCACATCCGTGGAAGCACTGCTTGTTTTTTTTTGTTCTTTTTTATGAGCACCAATGTCACTGATTTGAGATGATATCTCATTGTTGTTTCATTTGTATTTCCTGAATGTTAAGTGATAGAGAGTATTATTTTCATATACCTTTTGTCCATCTGTATGTCTTCTTAAGGAAGTATCTGTTCATCTCTCCCCAGTACAAATTTTATAGCATTTTTTTAATTGAACATATTTTATTGACTCCTGTATATTATTATTAACTTATATTTTATTACACTGAGGAACAATAAATTATAAGATGTAGTATTTACATGCAGCTCACAAATTTAAATTTTAAAAATTCTGACAATTTAATAGTATTATTACGTGAACTAAAAGACACATCCTGATTCAAAAGAAAAGGCATTTAAGGACATTCTTGTTTAATGAATAGTCTAATAAGGAAGCAGAAGTTATAATGGTTATTTTATGGCATTTTGTAGTTGTTTAGTTTTATAAGTGATTTACGTAGCTTGGATAGTAACCATTTGTCTCATGAGTGATGGGCAAATATTTTCTCCCATCCTGTGGTGTGCCTTTTTATTCTAGTCATTGTTTCTTTTACAGTGCAAAAGCTTCTTAATTTGATGGAGTACCATTTATTTATTTTTGCTTCTGTTTGCTCAGTCAGTGGCATTGACTTATTGAAGATACCTCTAGATTTAATGTCATAATCATGCCATTTTTCAAGAAAGATATATATGCATGTGTCTAGTCTGATTCCCAGAATAAACACTTGAAGACAAAGTCAAGAAACTGATCAACTATAGGCTAGAGGTTTTCTTGACTCTTCTTAGAACCCTCCTAGCCTCAGACTCTGTTTTTAACCAGCATACCTCATGGAAGAGGCTAGGTAGCAATTAATAGCAAGTTCTTACTGGATATTATTGATTTTTCAATCATATATTTAAAAAAATCTAGGCATCTAACCAGTTTGACAAAGAAAGGTGAATAAAATACAGCAGAACATTTCCATGAGCTCATTTTGCTTTGTTTTGTTTGGGGGCCGCATCTTGTGGTTCTCCATAATTATTCCTGGCTCTTTGCATAGGAATCACTATTGATGGTACCATGAAACTTTTTTAAAATTAACACAAAATATCAGGTAATATATATGAGGAGATATCAGGTAGTATATATGAGGAGAGAACTCAGCAACAGAGAGGAATCATTTACAGACAAATTCATAATAATCAAAGTCCTTACTGTCTGGCACCTGGACCTGGAAAACACATACTGGCAAAGAATACATAGTTTAGGTCCATGCAGATGGGAAGCTGGAACTATGACGCCTACTACAAGACAAGAGTGAAGACTGGCCTCCCTGTCCATGAAACAAGAACCAGAAAAATTTTAACCACTATCCAGAAAAAACTTTAATAAATTCACTATATCTACACTTAAAGGACAAAAAAAAATTTACTCTTGAGAACTCAGAATCCCAAGCTGCACAGTAGATGAGTGTGGAGTTGTCATCTGTACAGTGCACAGAGTACTCATTTGTACAGCAAGAAAATCACATAAAAATCGCATTTGGAATCAGTGAAATCCTTAAAGATCTGTCCAAGGCAAAGTAAAGAGGGGCTCCTAGTGGAGGGTTATGAATCACACAAGTAAACAATGCCCAAGAGGGAAATTTAGGATTCAGAATAAACAAAGAGACTAAACAAAAAGATTAGCATATCCTAAACTGTAAATAATAGCTTGTTTTAAAGAGGTTTGAAAGTAAATATGCTTAATGTTTTCAAAACAATAAAATAGTACACTTTGCATGCATGGAACTGAATTTGATCCCTAATCCCACATAGTCCCCTAAGCACTGCAGGGAGTGTTGGCCTGGGCACTGCTTAAGTATTACCAAGAACCAATTATGATCACCTTGTAATTGTATGTTTCACTGTGGTATAATAAAAATTAAAAAAAGAGTGATTCCTGAGTGCAGAGCCAGGAGTAACCCCTGAGCATTGCCCGTGTGACCCAAAAGCAATAATAAATAAAAAATAAATAAATAAATAAATCACTCCCCTGATTAAAAAAAAAAAGAATGGGCACAGAGATAAGAGTGGCTCCCCTCACTGCTGAGTATAGCCCCAAAACAAAAACAAAATGATAAAAGAATAGAAAAGGACTGGACAGTTCAGAAAATGACAGAAGAGTTTTAAAACTCATATTTTGCAATGACAGCAGTGTCTGAACTTGAAACTCTAACTTGGAAAGTACTGAAAAGAGATTCAGTAAAATAACAATGTTAAGGAAATTTTCCATAATGCATCACAGGAAGATAAATAAGTGGGAAGTATAAAAGCAGTATGACAATACAAAGAGAGCACGTGAGAGTCTTTCAGAAGAAAAACTCTAAAAAATAAAATATGAGAAACATGGGAAAATTTGAATAGATAAGAGCAAAGTACTCTAGAATTGAAGAAACACAGATTTAAAGATAGTCTGTGGTGGAAGAAGGAATATCCCAAGAAGGTCACAAAAACAAAATTATGCCTAGGCACTGAAAATATAGAAAATCAGGATTTATTTTCTATAAAATATAGATTAATTACAATAAAATGGCAATCACTCTAAAGAAATAATCACTAACAATATATGTCAATAGAATAACATCTGTAGGAGTGAATAAAAAATGTCCTCAAATCATAATTCTCTAAAAGGCTAAAACTATTTTATCAAAATAAAACTGAAATGAATCATTTTCAGGAAAAATGACGAGTGTGTACTACTTGGGAATGTATTGGTCAATTCAATTAGCTCATGAAGTCAGACATTTCTGTGAAAGTCAATCAACTTAAGCAATACTGGGTATTTCTCGGCATAATATGGGTAAGCCTCATTCAACCAGGGATAGATCTTAATAGAAACAACAACACCAACAACACCTGACTTCCTTGAGAGAGAAGACACTGCTAAAAGACCTTTTGACTTAAGTACACTTAAGCTACAGCTGTCCATGAGATTCTTTCACAGTTTTGTGGGCCATTTCCTTTAACATTTTCCTTCTCTCACAATGGACAGATTCCACTGGAGAGATCCATCTCTCCAATGGGATCTCACTCCTCAGTGGAGTGAATACTGTTGAATCTGTGTATTTGGAGGGAGAAGGTTGTTCTTGATGTTTGGAGCTGTCAGTAAAACTTTCTCTTATGTTTCTCCTTCAAGTCATACAGATTCCAGATTATTTTCTAACATGTTGGTTTTCTTCCAATTTATAACTTGCACGGATTGGAGTTATGGGTGTTTTTTGAAATGATGAGTCTAGTTATGGGTGTAGTGTTGAAATCATAAGAATTTATTTTTAACAATATTGTAAATCAGAGAATCTCAATCAATGAAAGTAAATTATTTAGATGCCAACATCTGATTTACACAATTTATAAAAGGGCTAAGAATTCTTTTTCCTTGAAGAAAGATTGCATTTATTTTTTTTTAATTTAATTTTTCAAGTCTTTTTCAAGCCCAGCCCAAGTATGCCTGATCCAGAGAGTCACATACACGGGGCAGAGCTGCTACAGGCTCTCCTTGTGCCCAGCTGATCATGAGGCGCCCGGGAGGGAAGGCGGGTTCTAGCCCTGGCCCGCCACCCCAGCAGAGCCTCGCAAGAAGCCAGAGGAACCCCCCACACCATGAGGGCCACCATTTTCCACATCTAGACTCCCCACTCATCAGAGCTCCACCTAGCAGAAGAGCTGATCACAAACCCAGTTCATCAATAAATGTACGAGATTAGAGGCGACTACAAGAGTATACCAACCATATGGCAGAGCCTGGCAAGCTACCCATGTCATATTTGATATGCCAAATACCGGTAACAATTATAGATCTCATTCCCATGACCTGATGGAATGATTTGAGGCTCTTTATGTTCCTAGAGTGAGCATATTCCCTTGGGCTACACTAGCATGCGACAGGGCTTATGGAGATGCTACTGGTGCCCGCTTGAGCAAATCGGGTGATCAACGGAAAGACAAATGATACAAGTGAAGTGAATTTTATTTTATTTTTTTTAAATGTTATTATACCACCATAAAGATGTTCATGTTTGGGTTTCAGTCATACAGTATTCCATAGTCTTCTTTAGTGGTTAAACATGTCCCCCAAAGTTTTTGTTTTCCTTAAAATAAAACCTAGGGCCTGAGGGATAGCACAATGGGTAGGGTGTTTGCCTTGCATGCGGCCGACCAGGATTCAACCCCCGGCATCCCATATGGTCCCCCGAGCACCGCCAGGAGTAATTCCTGAGCACAGAGCCAGGAGTAACCCCTGAGCATTGCTGGGTATGACCCAAAGAGCTAAAATAAATAAATAAATAAATAAATAAATAAATAAATAAATAAATAAATAAATAAATAAAAATAATAAAATAAAATAAAACCTAGTTTGTTCACAAGACTTAAAATCTGTGATTCTCTTTCCTGTGCCTTGGCTCGGGCTTCTACTTTAAGTCAGTCCATGAGCATTTTAGCACTAACGCCCACATCACTTAATCTTTGACTTCTTGTTTTCTTCAGTACTGAGCACATAAAAAATTGTTTCATTTCATCCTTGGAATAACTAATTCATGTTGTTTTTGTAGCCTTTTAGGTGGCCCTACATTATGTCTCCCTATCCGTCCCATTGTAGAGGGAAGAAATAAAATACACCATTTGATACTTATACAAAGTAATTCTTAGTTCTGCCCCAATCCCAGAGCTTTTCATTGAAATTAAAAAACTTTTTTCCAATGAAATTTTCCCTTACCATCCTCTTTTGCTCTGAAGACCCCTGTTTGATCCAGTCACATTTTAATATGGAAAACATTATAAGCAGCTCCGGTTGCTGATTTTACAAAGAATAAAAACAGTAATGATGGGAACATTTGGCAGGAACCCTCAGACCCAAGCGCAGAGCCACTGAGAGGTTCCTGCTGCAGAGTGATTTGTTTTGTTTTAAAAACTTACACAAGTAATTCTTTCTTTTTTAGGGCAGATATGGTCTATAAAGAGCTCAGGACAAGAGTGCAGTGGGGAGACACCTACCCACCATTAGGGACAGGGAGAAGCACATGCTCTTGTGCTCTGAGCTTACCTAACTCTTAAGAATATGTTTTATGTCAGTATCTAAATTACACAGAACAGGCTGACACTCATTATGCTTTTTGGTCCAAACTGTTCTGAAAGTGAAATAATCCTTTGCTTTTGTTTCTGGATTGGCTTTGATGTGTCGGATATTAAATATGACCAGTTCAGATGTCATGTATCGATGCAGAGCCTAAGTGTCAACATTTAGATGGAGAATAATTGGATTCATATCTGTGTTATGTTTTCAAATTGCTGGGTCAGTTCTGGGTCTCCTGCTGTAAATTCTTCACTGCAGGCCCTAAAAGGAATGTGACAGATTTAATACCTAGAATAAGTTATTAACTGTAAGAAAGCATAAAACAGTGGCACTGCTGAGTAGAGAACATTACACTGCTCATAATTCTGTAAATGAAAATTAAAGTGTTTTTTTATATCAGTAAAATATTTTTTCTTCATTAACTCTTGGGCTTTTCTCCATGCTTGTTCTTTATAGTGGTCTCATGTAAACAATCACTTTTATTTGCCCAGGTAATTCATGAATGTGTAAATTCTACCAACCTAAGATAAGAGAATGAATTGACTAGAAGGGAGTTGTTAATAAAGCTTCATCTCCCAAAAGGTCAAGAGCTGCTATTGAATCATTCCTTTCCTGAAAACAATTATCAAATATTTTTTTCTTTCTCTTTGGGAAGTATGAGGGCCTGTGCTCAGGGCTTACTTCTGGGTCTGTGCTAGGGATTACTCCTGATGGTGATCAGGGGACCATACACCTGGCATACTAGGGATCGGACTTCCATCATTCATGTGCAAGGCAAGTGCTCTGCACGTCCAACCGCCCACCCCCAGTTTTATTCTCTTTTTTTTTTGTTAGATTTTCCTTGCTTACTACTATGACTTAAAAACACATTAAGTCTCCTTTGAATCATTTTAAAAGAGCCAGAGAGATAGCACAGAAGGCAAGACACTAGCCTTGCATGTGTAAACCCCAGTTGATTTTCAGAATTGCACCAAAGTAGCCTAAGCGATCATACAGCAGATAGGGCATTTGCCTTGCATATGGCTAACCCGGGTTCAATCCCCAACATCCCATATGGTCCCCTGAGCACCGCTGGGAGTAATTCCTGAGTGCAGAGCCAGAAGTAACCCCTGAGCATCACTGGGTGTGACCCAAAAGGGAAAAAAATGGTTAGCCCCAAAGTCCAATAAATAAATATTTATGTAAAGAAATTAATTTTGAAAATCATCAGGAAAGTAAAAAGGAAGATATTTGCCATGACTTCCCATAGGTACCAACATCCTTAAATATTAACAGGATTATAAGCCATGCTACCTCAATAATAATAACAACAAAAAGAAAGCATACTGAATGAAAGAAACCAGACACAAAGAGCAAATATCATGTTATCATTCATGAAATATATCCTAAATAGGTAAATCCACAGGGACAAAGTAGATTCATGTTTGTCAAATGGTGACAAAAATTGAGTGATCACTGCTCATTGTTGATGGAATTTCTTTGGGAAATGATGAAAATGTTCTAAAATTAAGTAGTAGTGGTCAACATTCTTTGTGACTCTACTGAAAATCCTGAATCCTCCTTAAAGTGCACCTGATGCTGTGAATTATAGCTCAGAGGGCTGCTGTCTAAAAAGAGAATATTGAAAAAAATAAGAACTCAAAGACACTTCAAGTTTACTGGAAACAATTGGACTATAACATGTTCATGGTGAATGTGATTTTCCTGAGAGTATACCACAGAAACAAACAAGGAAGCAGGGATGGATGTGGAAACTTGTACAGAAAAATATTCACATTCTATATATCTCTAAACATGCATATTTTATACCATATATACATATATATTTAACTGCTTCTTTAAAGATATTTGTGTTCCACATAAAATAGTTTTATTTTTTATTTCATTGAGTTGTTCTTTTTTAAAATTCAGTTTATGTCATACCCAGTGGAGCTCAGAAGCTACTCCCTGGTTCCTGGTTCTGTGCTCAGGGGTTACTCCTGGAAGTGCTCAGGGAAGCATATGTGGTACTTGGGAATCAAACAAGGGTTGGTCACATGCAAGGCAGGAAACTTAAATCCCTGTACTGTGTCTCCA
Source organism: Cryptotis parvus (assembly GCA_021461705.1). Lineage (NCBI taxonomy): Eukaryota > Metazoa > Chordata > Mammalia > Eulipotyphla > Soricidae > Cryptotis > Cryptotis parvus. The sequence goes on along the minus strand of JAJIBD010007120.1, from coordinate 61,944 downwards.
GCCCTGGAACAATTATGTAACAGGTGACATAAAGATCCTAGAATTTGGAGAACACTAGGGAATCATAATGCTTAAGCTCAAGTAACAAGTCCAGATTTGAGGTCCAGTTCTGTCACTTACAGTGTGATTGGGGGAAGTTCCTTAATGTGTCCAGATGTTTGTTTGTTCATATGTAGAACTAGAATAACCACGCTGAACGTGCCACTGTGCTAGAAGCCTCGTAGAACATAGCACTTCAGAAAGTAACATGTTTGTAGCCCTTGCTTTCTATGATCTATGTTATATGTTAGAAGTAACGTGGATAAGGCTGTGAAATCCTCCCCAAACCTCATGAGACTGAATTTAAATCTAATAACCAAATGGGTAGTCTTTCAGTCCCTCAGTCTTGCTAAAGGCTGGCTCCTTCTTGCCTACTTTCCACCTAGAGGCCACAATCATCACCTTCAAATGTCTGCAGCTCAGATTCTGTCGCCTTCCAGACCCTACTTTCCTTTTAAGATTTTAAAACATTAGTTTATATAATGCTGAAAGATTGCATCATTATTCTGAATTCTTACAAGCTATACCAAAATTCTATTTTTTACATCTTAACACTTGTCCTACATATACCCTCCAAAACATTCTGTCTGAGAATGTTGAAAGAATTTAGCCCCAAATCTATAATATTTCCCCAAAAAAGCAAAGTAGAGAAACTATTACTCAACTCTTAATTGACATAAGGGTCTTGGTGAAACCTATTGGCATATGAGAGGCCCTCTCAAGTACAGCAGCATTCATTAACTAAAAATAAATTTCCAGCCTGCAGATTCACTGACAATAATAATAAACAAATGCCAAATTACTAAAATATATTGCCCCTTTATACTAGCATTGGAATGAGCTTGGAGTCTCTGAAAGTCCAAATGGCACTAAGAGTATGACCCCCAACTGAATCAGAAATGTGCATTTGAAAACCCTTTCTCTTTTGAAGAGTCTATAGCCCATGTCCTGAGTAATCATTCAACTGTCAAGTATATTATTAATCCTACCTCTTGGTCTCATGTTTGACTAAATACTCAGGAACCAACCACACGGGAAGATGCTACGTAGACCAGTCAACTTTACAAAGCAGCTAAGGTTTCCAAAACAAGTTTTGTTTATTAGACAAGGTCACAAAGAATTTAAACAACTCTTAGTGCATCTGAGTTAATTCCTAGTTTAGTTTTTCCAAAAGTTCCCAATCTGTCCTTAATTATTTCGGTTCAACTCACCCTTTGCCCATACAGAGCCACATCGGGAGAATTGGGCCCAGGGGGTTTTCATTTTTATTAAAAGCTGGAGGTAACATATAACCCACATGAACTGTGGGTGGCAGCTCACTTCATGATTTCTTAGAGGAAATTTGACTGAACACATGGAGCTGGTTCTTGCAATAAGATCACTATTTGCTTTGCAAGTGGATGATTGTAAAATGGCACTTGGCAAGCATTCACCAAGTCCTCTTTCATTGGTTCACAGCTGAATTATTGTCCTTTCTGCTACCTTTCAGTTACTAAAATAAAAAGGTCAGCTTCATAACCCTTTAAAGAACTGCAGTTTCTGTTCTTTGAGCAGTCAATACTTGTAACCAACTTTCATTCCTGGTAACCACTTTAAGACCTTGTTGTTTCCCCAGGGTTCATAGATTCCAAGAACTAGATTGGTGCTCCTTCACAATGCTGATCTGTCATGTAGGTATATGAGTGATGATATACAAACATATGCAAATACAAGGTTGTTCAATAGTGGTGTATGTGTTTCCACATATATATTACCTTCTACTATTCCCTGAAACAAAAACACACATATGCACATAAATTAGAAAAGTATAAAAGTGTCCTTTTCCTTTTAGTTTTAGAGCCATAGCTGGTAGTACTCAGGAATTACAGTTTGGTGCTAAGGGAACTGTGTAGGAATGGGGGTAGAACTGGGGACTCCTTTCTGCAATATATGTGTACTCCAGCCCTTTGACAATTTCCCAGCCATTTGTGTCTGTGTGTTGAATAAGGCACATATTGAGTGGGATGGGGAACCGTGAATCAAACTTTAATGACTAAATAATTATAAAATATCGTCTATCAATTACAAAATACTGAGAGCATTTCTTACTCAAACCTAGATAAGCACTATATTTCATATTTCATTATAGTATTATATCAGATTAGTTTTCTGTAAATTAAATCAAGAACGAACAATACCATAAATAGGAGTTCCCTTGGGGAAAATTTCTCAAGCCAAATTCTTTATAAATTAGAGTTAAAAATTCTGTGAAAAGAAAATACATATGTAAAGACATAAAAGGAAGCTGAAAATATGTGACAGAACCCATGACAAAATAACAGGAAGCTAATAAATATTGAAGAATAATATTTCAGAAAGATGAATCTTTCAAATCTTTAAGAAAGAAACAAAACTGTTAGTAGAAAAGTAGACAAAGCTACAAGCCAACAGTTCACATCAAAAGTCGAAATAGCCACTAAACATGAAAGGATGCTCAACCTTGAGCCTGGAACATAGTGGGCATTTTGACCAAGCATCCCCAGGAGTGATCCGAGGTCCCTATACACTGCTTGGCCCCCAAAGTTGTGTTTAACCTGACCTCAGCTTTTAAAGAAAAAATTTCTTGCCTAGAATAATCCCTGGTATTTAAAAATTGATAATACCAGCATTGGTAACTTGTTTAAGTACAGACATCCCTTTTTACAGGCTGACCTATATACAAAAATGCTGAACCACTGTCTGGTGATATAGTGTCAAGATGTAAAGATGGCTAATCTTTGATTCAACAATTTCAGGAATTAATTTCAGGGATTAATCCTATGGAAATAATCAAATGAATTAACAAAACAGTATGTGAACACATATCTTATAAATGTTATTGTATATATTTTTACATTCTGAAAATTATAACTGAATATCTATATGTGTATAACATTTTATATGATTAAATATCTTTTTGAAAATTTGTAAATAAAAGAAAACATGAAAAAAAATCTAAAACATTGAATGAATTATGACTACCCCATATAATCAACAAGCAGTTCTTTTAAAAAGAACTATTAATATGGAGTTACATTAATTTTGTGAACAGAAAAGACATATTATTAAATTAAAAAATAAGTTGTGAAATAGTTTGGGTTCATGTTATGCAATAAGTACTTATAACAAAATGTCTAAAGTTGCACTAAAATAAGAACATTTGTTATCTCTGAGCATGTGATTTTATGATGTAGTATGCATCTGATGCTCACAATTATTAAAAAAAAACCTTAATTTTACTTTATTTTCTTCCTTACTTTAAAATAGCAAATAACATAACTCAGTCAAACTGTCTAATATCAAACCTCCCAGCCATTACTGTCACCTACCTTTCCCTCTCTTTGGAAACTTCCAAACTCTAAATTGTAATGTCTACTTTCCTTTCATCTATCCAGGATATAACTGTACTGATAGAACACTGGTTGGCATTTATGTTTCTTTTCCTTTCTCAACACTTCTAACAGAGTTATGCTAGAAATACAGATAATATTTGCTCAGAAAATATTGCTTTAACTGTAGTATCAGAGAACCCTGGAAACATTTCAGGATTGAACATGGCAATCTGATAGCAGTTAAAGGACTAAGTTGTTGGCTAGCCAAAGAATGAAATAAACTATACTTCCCTAAGGTTTCTTCTAAATCAAAGATTAATAAAACCAGAGTTAAACTGTAATATATTGGAGGGGTATTTTTTCTCTTTAGAAAATGATGAAGTATGGAGTAGAGCAGTTAAAGTAGTTGTTTTTCTACATTAGTTAATAATAAAGAAACATATTCATGTGAATTTAGGGCACATTATATAAGAACTTCTTTCTACACTGGGGAGCCAGACATATAAAAATGAACTCAGACATCTGATGTCATTCACAGAAGTCAAATCAAAGTGAATTGAAGTGGTCAACATTAGACCAGAATCCATAAGGTACAAGGAGAAAATCATAGCAAAACCTTCCATGAAGAAGCTAAAGCTATCTTCAAAAGATGAAACACCACTGACCAAACAAGTAAAAACCAAGATGAACAAATGGGTCTGCATTAAACTAAGAAGTATCTGCACCTCCAAAGAAATGGTAACCAAGATTTTAAAAAAAACAGCGTGCGAATGGGAAAGGTTATTTACCCAATACCCTTCTGATAAGAGGTTAATATCCAAAATAAACAAGGCACTGGTAGAGCTTTACAAAAAAAACAATATCCAACCCCATCAAAAAATGAGAAGAAATGAACAGAAACTTCCTCAAAGAAAGATGTCGAAAAAGGCACATGAAAAAATAATCCACATCACTAATCATCAGGAAGATGCAAATCAAAACAAAAATGAGATAGCAACTCCCACCAAAAAGACTGGCACACATCCAAAAGAGCAAGAACAACCAGTGCTGGTGTGGATGTGGGGACAAAGGAACTCTCATCGCACTGTTTGTGGTAGTGCTTACTGGTCCAGCCCTATTGAAAAATAATATGAAAATTCCCCCAAATACTAGCTTTTGAGTTCATTGATTTAAAAAAAAGCCTTTGATTCTGTGGAGACTGAAACGGTCATCGAAGCCCCTAGACAAACAGGGTGTTCAAACCCAATACATCAAGATCCTTCATGAGCTGTATTACAGATTCACCACCAGGATCTCACCATTCTACAAAGAAGTGATCATTGATGTCAAAAGAGGGGTTCAACAGGGTGATACCATTTCACCAAAACTGTTCAGCGCCACCCTTGAGAACATCATGCGACAATTAGAATGGGAAGGAATAGGAGTGAAGATAGATGGTCGGCAACTACACCACCTCTGCTTCGCTGATGACATCATTCTAACAACACCAAACATTAGCCAAGCAGCACAAATGCTGGCTGACTTTGACCGAGAATGTGGAAAGATAGGTCTACAGCTGAATCTGAAGAAAACTATGTTCATGAAAAATGAACTAGTTCCTGAGGCCCCATTCACTCTCAATGGAACAGTCATCTCTGAATGCAGCAGTTATGTGTACCTCGGTCGAGAAGTCAACACGATGAACAAAAACCTGAGCAGCGCAGGAGGAAGAGAGCAGCATGGAATGCCTTCAAAGGCATGGAAGAAATAGCTAAAAGAACAAAGAACCTTCGGCTCCGAGCACATCTCTTTGACTCCACCATTCTCCCTGCATTAACATACGCCTCAGAGACCTGGGCCCTATGAAAGCAGGATGAGAATGCTATTCAGGTCTCCCAGAGAGGAATCGAAAGAGCTATGCTTGGAATATCATTTCTCACTCAAGTGAGAGAAGGAATCGGAGTTCTGACCTCCATAGCTATTCCAGAATCATGGATGCTGTCTCGTTTGCCAAGGCATCGAAAATCAGATGGGCTGGACATGTAATGCGATTTGGAGATGACCACTGTACTAGAGCTGTTATTGACTGGATCCCACGGGATGTCAAAAGATCATGTGGCCGCCCACCTACAAGATGGTCAGACTTCTTTGTCAAGACCCTGAAGGAACAGTTTGAGGCTCTTCATATTCCTGAATCAACCAGATGCCATTGGACTGCATTGGCACGTGATAGGGTCCAATGGACATGTTACTGGTGCCCGCTCGAGCAAATCGATGAATAACGGGATTCAAGTGGTCAAGTGATCAAGTGAGTTCCCATTTGACCCAGTAATACTATTCCTGGGAATATACTCTAGAGATCCTAAAACACACAGAAGAAACACTATCTGCACTTTGATATTCATTACAGATCTATTTACAGTAGCCAGAATCTGCAAACAACCTAAATGCCCGAGAAGAGAAGACTGGATAAAGAAACTATGGTACATCTACACAATGGAATTCTATGCAGTGGTCAGAAAAGATGAAGTCATAAAATTTACCTGCAAATGGATGGACATGGAGCTACATGCGGGCTAGCAGGGGGCAGAAACTGCATAATGGGATATAAATATATACCAATGTTCTACTAATTGTGGGAAATATTAATGCCAGGCTAGAACTAAATGTTGAATATACACAAAGGGATTTACATGATAATTCCTAAGTGTTTGTAGGGCAGCCACAATGTGTAAGGGGAAAGAGAAAGAGAGAGAGAGAGAGAGAGAGAATGAGAGAAAGATAGAGAGAAAGAGAAGAAAAGGAAAAGTGCCTACTATAGAGACAGGTGGGGGTAGTTTGGGGCCATTGGTAGTTAGAATAGGGCACTGGTGGAGGGACAGGTGCTGGAATAATGTATAACTGAAACCCAATCATGAACATTTTTGTAATTATGTATCACACTGTAGTATAATGAAAAAACTTTTAAATTTTTACCCATCCATCATGAAGGTCACTATAAGGTTGCATTACTGACTTGTACCATTTGTCTTCCCATTGTTCATGGATTTGCTCAAGCAGGCGCCAGTAACACCTCCATTCCTCCCTGGCATGTGCTAGTGTAACCCAAGGGCATTTGCTTGCTCCAGCAACATGAAGAGCCTCAAACCATTTGTTCAGGTCATGGAAATGAGGTCTATTATTGCTACTGTTTTTGGCATATCAAATATGACTCAGGTAGCTTCCCGGGCTCTGCCATACAGGTGGGATACTCTCGGTAGTAGGTAGGCTCTCATTTCTTGCATTTACTGATGAACCGTGTGGCTGCACACAACAGGGAGAGCAGGTGGCAGCTCTGTCTGGTGTGTCTGTGTTCATGGCCGACATCCCGGCAGCAGTTCTTGGGCAGGTCCACCAGGCCTCCCGGATGGGACAGAGGAGGTGGGGAAAGGGAACCCAGCCCTATCTCAGTGGAAGGCCAGTGACTTTAGCCACTGAGACCAGCATATCTGGTCTTGAAATAGGCTTCTCTATTGGGTGGGGCTCTGATGACCCGGGCTTGAGATTAGCTTTTCTCTTGGGTAGAGCTCTGATGGAGCTGTGGAGTCTAAACATTGAATATAGCTGCCATCATAGTGTAAGGGTTTCTCTGACTTCTTATAAGGCTCTATTGTGATGGCAGTCCAGGGTCAGAACCCGCTCTCCTCCCATACTATAAGGTTATAATCACAAAAGGTGAAAGTATTCCCTGCTGACAAATCTCTTGGGTTTTTTACTGGCTTAAACAATTAATGTCTAGGCTGGAACTTGGCTCGCTCCGGGCCCAGCTGACTATGGGGCCCCGGGAGGACAGATGGGTTTTGGGAGTGGGGCCCATCACCTCTGGGAGGTCCCGGAAGCAGCCGGATGAGACTCGCCCACTACACTAGCCACCACCTTCGCTGTCCGGACGCTGGGAAACTGCCTCACAACCAGATTAACAGAGCAAAACCATTTCGAGCCCAGGTCGCGTGGCAAGCAGCCCGCGGTCCATTAAAATAGTGGAAACAGTAATGTCCTTTAATGCACTACATTCCGCGATGTGCAGGAAAGTTTGGCGGGAGGGAGAGATAAAGAGGAGAGAAATGACATACAGAACCCGCCAAGTAGTTGAGGTGTGGGAGGGGGAGTGAGGTGGGGACATTGGTGATGGGAGATGGGTTTGGGTGGAGGGATGGGTGTTGGAACACTGTAGAACCAAAAACTCTACATGAGCATCTTTCAGTTTTATGTCTAAAATGGTGTAATAAAATTTGGGGGAAAATAATAAAATAAATTTTTTTTAAAAATTAATGTCTAAAGGATAAGAATTAGGTAGAGGAGAAAGAGGCATGCACAGATCACACATATCAACAAAAACGAAGCAAAACCATTATTTTCAGTGTTTGCAACACTCCTAGTTACTCCTTAGAAAAGCTCATTTTTAATTGAAATTACATTACATCATAACATTATATGTTTCTGTTATGCAAAATTATAAATTCCTCTCTGTGCTTACTATATAAAGTCACCACTACAAGTAAAATTCCGTCATTTAGTATATAACTGACAATTTTCACCTGATTTTTACCTGATTTATCTAACCTCCCCTTCCCACTTCTTTTCCAATATTCATTAATTTTGTCTTATAGTCTACTTTGGTAGACTGTAAGAGGTTTACTTTGTTTTTATCTATTTGTATTTGTTTGCTTTCTCTGTAAATCTCATGGGGTTTGTCCTTTTCTGACTTATCCACCTAGAATAATGACTTCTACTGACTTCCACTTCCTTCTGTATTATAAACAAAAGATCTCGTTCTTTATGTCTAAGTAGGTTCCATTGTGTCTCTAAGCGACATCTTTGTTTTTGAGAATTAATTTTTAAAGCTCTTTAAATCTTTCATGCCAGGGATGTAGCTCAGTGGTAGAGCACTTGTCTTGCATGTTCAAAGACCCAGTTTAAGTACCCTACACCACCACCCCATCCCACTCACCAAATCTGCAAGTCAGCTTTGGATGATATGAACACCTTTGAGATCTTCAGTTGTTCAGAAGGTAAACTCTGAGCAGTTTACTCTGATGATTATCATATATGAAAAATAATGTGACACATCATCAAAACATATTTTAGTAAGAGGGCCAATTCAGGACTGACCTCGGATAGCTCTGGTGTAAATTGTAGAGAAAATGTTGGTACATATTTCTAGAAAGAATCTTTTTGTTATGAGAAAGAATCTAAAGTTTATGGTCCTACAGAACATTTTTATTCTCTTGTATAAGGTACACAGTGCTAATGTTGAAAATATCTTCTCTATCTTGTCCTACAACCCAAAGTTTGAGTGTGGTTGTAGTCAAATTTCCAGACAAATTTCCAAGTTTTAAAACTTCCTTCCTGTAGTCTAGAAAGCTCCATGTGACAAGCAGTGTTGTTGCCAAAATCTTAAAAGATCAATCCAAAGCACTTCTAAGTCTAGAATTATTCCAAATTTGTTTTCTTTAGCCCTTCCCATACCTACTACTGACTGTGAATAGCACTGATGCACCTGACAGAACTTTTAATCTACACTGGGGTGTGGATAGTCTACTCTAGATAGATTTCACTGTATCACTGTCTTCCCGTTCATCATCGATTTGTTCGAGCGGGCACCAGTAACATCTCAATATATCCTGTTCATGCTAGTAGAGCCCAAGGGCAACTGCTTGCTCCAGGAACATAAAGAGCCTCAAGTCGTTCCATCAGGTCATGGGATGAGGTCTATAATTGTTACTGGTATTTGGCATATCAAATACAACACGGGTAGCTTGCCAGGCTCTGCTGTGAGGGTGGCATACTCTTGTAGTCACCTCTGATCTCCAGTATTTATTGATGAACCGTGCAGTCACAAGCAGCTCTGCCCCATGTCTGTGAGTCTCTGACTCTAGGTCTGCATTTCACCAGTGACTTCATATTTATCACCTCATTTAGTCCTATTCAGTTGCAAGTCACATCCATAGGAAAGTCTTTTCTGAGACTGCCCCCACCAACAGTTAAGAACTCTCAATCTCCTGATACCTCTGCCAGTCCCAGTGCTCTAAGATATGAAGACTTAAAGAAAAGCGACCCGGAGGGTAATTTTCATGAAGCACTAACTTTCATCAATCCCCCACACTGATCTCTAGATAGATTTATTATTATTAATTTTATGGTTATTTTTATTTTATTTCACCTCTGTCCAAATTCCTCAAAACCATGGGTTTTGCTGAATTTGAAAATGTCCAGTTTCTGTAGCATTCACTTATCAATACCCATGCCATGTGTGGTCCTGGGGGCCCCCTGCCTTAGACTTACCTGAATTTATTCCCTGTGGATAACAAAGGAATTTCTTTCCCTTCTTTTCTTTCCTTTTTTGGGAGGCTTTGCCCAATGGTAAATGGGAATTTATTTTCAATTCTTACATGTAGTTTGTGAACATGGGATATAAGAGACTTCAGGAGGCATTGCCAAATGCATTACTTGGGCCTCATGTGTTCTCTTTTGCTTTCCTTTCACCAGCTGGTGGTACTTTAATGATCTGTGGCTGAGAACCACCTGGCAAAAATGATTTTTCTCGGGTTCAACCCCACACCCATTAAATCTGAGACATCAGGAATAGAACCCCCAAATTAGTATTTATAACATCTTCCCCAAGAAGTACCAATACACCCAGCAGTCTCTGAGCCTAGGTCAGGAACTAGTACTCTAACACTGGGTTGGCAGCATATTCTTTTTTTAATTATTTTTTTAAATTTTTATTATACCACAGTGAAACATACTACAAAGGTGATCATAATTGGTTCGGTAATACAGTATACCAGCACCCATCCCTCCACCAGTGCCCCATTTCCACCACCAATGTCCCCCTCCTGCCACCCCCATGCTGCCTTAATACAGGTACCCCAGTTTCCTCTCTTTCCTGTTCTCTCTTGTCTCTGCATCTTATGCCTTTATTTTACACATGGGCTAGCCTCAGGTATTTAGAGTCTATCATTAAGTCCTGTGTATATTCAAGGTGAGTCTAATCTGCATTACCATTTCCCACATTTAGTAAAACACTGGTATCTATTTATGTCGTATGAATGCAGTCATTATATTGTCCTTCCCGACTAATTTCCCTGATAGTTCCATCCCTCTTTGCAGGTAATTAAGTTCTTTTCTGGCAGCATATTCTTTTAACCAAGTATTCCTCAAAGCATAATGAGATTACTACAGGCAATATAAAATAAGTATACGACCCCTCTCCTCAAACTCATAGAGCCAGCCTTTCCCAAAATATATTCCATGAGAGGTTTATAGTATTGCATGAGAAAAGTAATTTATGAGCAAATAATGTTGATAAACTTTGGTTTAAATAAAGTTAACTTCTTTTCTCACTTCAAATTTCTCAAAGCCTCTGATAGGCTACGACTTTCCAAGAGTGTAGTAAACTTCTTTGCACATGGAATTCTGTTTCAACAGAGCATGTCTTGGAATTAATGTTTCCAAAAACACAGTTTGGAAATGCTAAACTAAATTATTAGCTTCTTTCAGACAATGACCTGGACACTATATTTTTTCACCTCTCATAAAACCTATAACAAGTTAGTTTTAGTTTAATGAATTCTCAGAGTCTAAATAAATTGTAAGGATACCAACAAAAAAATATCAAGAAAATATAAATTTTGAAAGTAGAAAAAAGGCAAATCATTTTTCTGGGATTGCACATCTCAACTGGTAATACGTAATTCCTTTCTTTTACTTTATAGGGTGCCTTATGCTCTTTCTTCTCTGGAATAGCCTGTTTTCTTTTGTACTGTGGTTACCCTTATTTCATTATCTCCCTCCTCATAACCCTAATAAAGCTATTTTACTTTTTCAAAAATAATAAAGATGGGCTGGGAGACAGTACAATGTTTAGGCACATGCTTAGGGCACATGCTAGGCACACCAGATTAAATCCCTAGAACCACATGTTCCCCAAGTATTACCATGTTTGATCCTGGGGGCCACTGAGCATTATTGGTGTTCTTCAGCACTGCATAATCTAGGATCACAGCATTCTTAGGTCTACCAAAGAACTAATATCTCTGTTGGTCAAGCTTCACTGGAAATGATCTTTGGCTTCCCGAGCCCTGCTTATAAGCAGTTCCCAGTCACAGAAAGTAATAAAACTTGCAATTGCACACAGAAGAAATCCATCATTTATTGATTATTCAATTGTAATTAATTTCCTGCTTTGGAATATCATCTCTTCATGGTGTCACCAAAAAAGCAGTAACTCCCTTATAAATTGCCAATATGTCTCCTAAATGCTGGATTTAGAGATGACTACAAGAGTATGTTACTCGCACAGCAGAGCCTGGCAAGCTACCCGTGTCGTATTTGATATGCCAAATACCAGTAACAATTATAGACCTCATTCCCATGATCTGATGGAATGGTTTGAGGCTCTTTATGTTCCTGGAGCAAGCAGGTGCCCTTGGGCTCTACTAGCATGAGACAGGACATATGGAGATGTTACTGGTGCCTGCTCGAGCAAATCGATGATGAACGGGAAGACAGTGATACAGTGATGTCTCCTACCATAGTTCAAAAAATTAAGCTTCATAGCAGGAGCTTAATTACTTCTTGCTTTTTTAGCAGGAGGGTATATAATGATGCTGGAACTGTGCCTTCCCAAATCGTGTTGGAGTTCAAGAATTTAGCACATCCCAGGAGGTCAGAATGGGCACATATGCAATCAACATTTTAGGATATTTTTCAATTTGTTTGCTTTTTTGGGTCATACCCAGCAAAGCTCAGGGGTTACTCCTGGGCTAGGATTTGGAGTTGGCCTCATTTATACCTATTCTAATAGAAATACCTGCTATGTATCATATACAAGGATGTATCACTTGTATCACTTGTCTTCCCCTTGTTCATCGATTTGCTCAAGCAGGCACCAGTAAAGTCTCCATTCGTTGGGAATGATGTTCATTTTTGTTACTGTTTTTTGGTATATCGAATGCACCACAGGTAGCTTGCCAGGCCCTGCCATGGCTCTGGGTTCATCCTAGGGGCCCCAGTCTTTTTCTATGTTAGACCATCAACCATCCGGGAACCACAGGGCAGAACCCTGGGTGTAGACAAGCCTGTCTCCTCTCTGCCACCTGCCAATGCAGCTGGGCACCGCAGCCACACCTGCAACACCTCGAGGGGCAGATACAAGGATATAGTGGGGAAAATTACTGTATAGCATGGGGAAAGGGAACATGGCAAATAAATGATAAGAGGAAAATCAAAACAACCTTTCAAGTCTTCAGTTCTCCACTTCCAGAAAGAGGGGAATTTTCTTTTATATTTTCAGTTAGTTGGGTTCTAAACATCATGAAAATGCTTTCATTTTACTGCGGGAGGGCCAAATGGAGTCAAATCAGATGACTAAGAACTAAAGGTTTACATCTTATCTCTTAATATAGGAAAGGGGGCAAAACCATTTCTCAGAGTGGTTTGAAACCAAATTGGAAAAAAAATATTAAAAAAAGAAACCAAATTGGTTTTCATAGCCTATATCCTGCTTTGAAGAAAGGGGCTGGTGGGGATGGGGGGAGGTTGCCATGATGTCATCCACATGGTTTAAATAAAGTGTCTTTCAGTCATATCAGAACTAGGGGGGTGGATTGGAGTTGGGCTAATTTGATCAATTACTCTTAGTTCCAAAGGTCTCTAGATGAGACAGAAGCCAGTATACACATTTTGGCAGATGAAAAGTCAGTTTGGTCAACAGGTATCCTGATGGTAATGAACATTCTTTCAAACTTCATTTTTCATCCCCAAGAAAGAAGAATCCCACTAATGCCAGCCACTGCCACTCCAAAGCAGCCAAAAGATAAGTGTAAATATCTTTAGGAGCCAGAAACTAGCATTCCATGGAGTAGACCAAGAAGAAGCTATTACCTCCTTCGCTGTGACTTTTAATGTTGTATTTTAAGTTTCCTTCCCATTTTCCTACAAAAATTAGTTGAAGTCATAACTAAAGTTTTATATCAGCCAATACTTTACTCTCTTCAAAAGTTGATATATTCTCATTACTTATGACTCAAGTATATAAAAGTTGGAAAGAGTTCCATAGTCATAGAGTGAACATATAAGCTGAGAAATGAGCTTTAGACATGTACGTTGCCTTTGTCAGTTATATAACATGTTGAATGCATGGCAGTGAGTTTTGGAGATGTGTAAATAAAAGAGATGGAACATAACAGAAGAAAAAGATCTGAATCCAAGAAGATAGTTCAGGGATCAGGGAATAAGTCTTGCATGAAAAGGCCCTAAGTTTGATCCCTGGTACTCACAGCCCCAGCTTCCATCAGGTATAGCCCTAGAAACCTCCCAGCACTGCTGGACCCAGGCATACTGCATCATCAGGCCCAAACTTTGAAAATCTGACCTGATAGAACAAGTTTTATTGGGAGTGTCTCCCAAACCACTGAGCACTGCTGCCCTTGGGCCCCAAGAAGGTTTTTTACAAAAAAGACACAATAGTACTAGTAGTAATGCCATGTTTCTTCCCCTTCATACAAGACATCAGTTGTGAGCTATAGTGCATAAAGTTGACTGACTCCTAGATCCTGCCTGACCTTGCTGTATGGTTGGGCAGTGGTATGTGTCTCCAAACCTCTAACACAAGAAAGATCTGCCACAGGCAAGGCTTCTGAGGTTTCTGAGGAGTAAGAGAATGACAAGGTTTCCTCTTTGGGCAGAAAAAAAAGAAAAATAATTCCAGGAGAGCTTTCATTTGAAAAGTTCAAGGAAATATGTAGGTATGTGAGTATGAATAAAAAGTCACAGGTCCCATAGAAAGAGGAAATAAGTAATGTCTGAGGAATATGTTCCTTTTGGCTTGTGTAGAGAGATTGTAGATGTTGAAGGAAAACATACAAAAGTAAACAGGGATCATTTTTAAAGACTTGGTATTCCACAGGATTTGAAGTTTGGCAAAATAGAGTGGGAGCTGTTGAAACTTTTTGATAACAATGTATCAGAATCAGGAATATCCATCAGAGTCCAAATGACACTGTAGTTGGGAGAACACAGAAATCTGGGGGAAATATTGGAGGTATTTTCACACCAGCAAGCTACCCGTGTCATATTTGATGTGCCAAAAACCAGTAACAATTATAGACCTCATTCCCATGACCTGAAGGAATGGTTTGAGGCTCTTCATGTCCCTGGAGCGAGCAGATATCCTTGGGCTACACTAGCACATAACAGGACATGTGGAGATGTTACTGGTGCTCACTGGAGCAAATCGATGAACAATGGGAAGACAAGTGAAGTGATACAAGTGATTTTCACACTAGAGAGTTGAAAGGAAGTTACATTAGGAGATGGAAATGGGACTTTTAAGTTCAACAAATATTTAACAAGTATTTAATATGTGCCTGGCTTTGTGCTAAACACTGGAAATAAAACTTGAGAGCCAGAGCGACAGCACAGCAGGTAGGGCGTTTGTCTTGAATGCAGCGGACCTGGATTTAATCCCTGGAATTACATATGGGCCCCTGAGCACCTCCAGGAGTAATTCCTGAGCAAAGAGCCAGGAGAAACCTCTGAGTGTCACCAGATGTGACCCAAAAAGCAAAAAAATAAATAAATAAAAATAAAAAATATAAATATAAATAAAAACCTTGACTATATCAATCAAATATCTAAAGGCGATTCGCTTCTTTTCCTTACTCTGGTTCTGTCAGTTTTTTTTTTTTTGTTGTTGCTGTTGCATAACAGAACAATGTATTTGGGGATTACTTCACGTTCCTGTATCCCAGGCATATTATAATGTACATATTTAACCACTTAGGTGATGGTCCAGGATTTGCCAGGTGTTAGAATTGTAGGATCATGGGTGAGTTTGTGGGAAAAGGTATCATGAACCACCATCAGGGACAGTGAAGGCAAGAACTGAGGTGAAAGTCAGAATCCCAGAGTGGAGAGGCAGAACTCAGAGGGAATGTCTCAGAGAAGTGTCTGAGGTTAGAACCAAAGCCAGCACTTTCCTTGTGCATCATTTTCCGAGGGTGAGAGCCAGCAGTTCTGAGGTACTCCCATGCTGAGTTTAAGCTCTGCATCCACCAGCCAGAGGATTGCCAGTTGTGAAATATGCCAATGAAGTAAAGGATGGTAGAGACATGTGGAGTGCAGGGTCTTGTGGAGCTGATAGAGAGCCATTTCACTTCTTGAGTGCTTACTGTGTGTTTTGTGCTACCTGAGGAGTGCCAGTGGCAAGTGAGATAGACATGGTCTATGAAATCAGTTTGAAATCCAGAGAGGAAAACAAACACAATCAGCTCTCCCTAGGGCTCTAACGCACCTCTAAGGGAATTATATTGGAACAGACCAGGGGGTAGAGTCAGCATTTCTGCAAAGTCATTTACTGGGTTAGGAGGCTTACTCCAACTCAGACACACTCCTGTTCCTGATCACTAGGTCATTCAGTTACAGATCATAAAAGAACAAAGCATCAACAGTTGAACAAAAATAAGGCCCAAATCATCAGAGGTACTGCAGAGCTAGCTCAAAGGACTGTAGTACATGCTTAATGTTCATACGCTTCCAAGTTCAGTCTTGGGCACTATATGCCCCTGTCTGTGTTCCTCCATGTTGGTTCTGGTGACCCCAATGTTGAAGGGTCAGAGAACCATCAGGCCTCAAGGACATGAACCAATAGAAGTAGCCCCTGGATGCCCGACCACTACTTGAAAGTCAACCAGAAAACAAACATTAGAAACAAAATGCTAAAAATACAAAGTTGAAACTGGTGGCTGTATTACAGAGTCCAGGAAGGCATCCAACATTTTGCCATGCTTATGTAAGACAGAAGCAATCTTTCCATCATGCTAAAAAATCAGAGGATGGTGCCAGCTCTGTGGCACTTGAGTTAAACTACTGAGTCTCTATAAGCCTCAGTTTCTTCCTCTATAAAATGAAAATAATAAGATTTATTATTATTCCCGTGGTGGTTGTTAGAATTCAGTAAAACCATCCACAAAACTTGTGGCAGTTTCTAGTCCTTAACAAATGTTAACTATTACCATCATCTTGGATAAGGATTTATTCCTTGAGATATATTCACATATGATACAGTTCACATTTTAAAAACATGCAAGTGGTTTTAGAATAATCACAAATTGGGCCAACATCACCACTATTTAATTCCAGCACATTTTTATTACCTCTAGAGATGTCACTTTCCATTCCAGTTCTCTCCTTCCTATGGCAACTATAAGTCTAGTTTGTCTCTGTGGGTTTGGTTTTTTAGCAGGTATTTTATATAAATAGAATCATATAATATATGGCCTGCATATCTGGCTTATTTTTCTTAGCCTGTTTTCAAGGTTGATCCACTTTGTTACATATAAAGACTTTTTGCTTGTTTATGACTAAGTAATTCACTGTATATTTTCCATTGTATTCATGCAATATGTAACACTAATAATGTCAGGTACACTTGATTTATCCATTTATCAGTTGGTGGATATTTGGATAGTTTATAGTTTAGGGTTATTATTAACAATACTACTATGATCATAAATGTTTGAGTTGTTGGGTGAACATATATTCGAGTTCTTTTGAGGACTTACCAAGGTTTAGATTTGTTGAATTAAATGTTAAATATGTATATAAGTGGGGTGGGGTGAGGGACTACTTATATGTCTCTCTCAACAATGATGCTGTTTTACATCCTCATAGTAAATGCAAAAGACTCCAATTCTCCATATCCTTGCAAACATTTGCCATTGTCTGGAGATTTTTTTTGTTTGTTTGTTCTTCTTTGTTCACTTAGCATATGTGAAGTGGTATCTCATTGCAATTTTGACCTGCATTTCTCTAATGAATAATGATATTAAATCTCTTTGAACATGCTTAGGCATTTTTGAATTAGGAGAATGACTCTGTGCATCTTTCCTATTGCTTCACTGGGTTACTTCACTTTTTTATTGTTGAGTGGGCAAAAATTTTATTAAAAGATGGTTTTTCAGGTCAGAGTAATAGTACTGCATGTAGGTTGTTTGCCCTACATGCAACCAACCCTGTTTGGATTTTCCACACCCCATATGGTTCTCTAAACCTGCCAGAAGTGAATCCTTGAGCTCAGAGTCAGAAGTAAGCCTTAAGCACTGCTGGGAGTGGCCAAAAAAAACAGTTGATATTAATTCCACTGATCCTGAGTGGAAAAATCAGCTCTTGGAGAAAGTGCCAGTCATAATTGGTTGGGTGCTGCCCTAGTTTAAAATTGGCAGGCAAGAAGAAATGGAAGAACCTAGTAGATATGTACTCTATATTCTCTCATTTCCTCTGACAGACTATGACCCAATCCTCTCCATGTTGAAAATCTTTAGTCCCCCTCTTTGCTGCACCTGAGCATTCTCATTTCAGTCTCACATACCATGTAGAGATATTGCTATAGAGAGAGGCATAGAGCCTGTAAAATGGTAAAATGCAAGGTAAAACACTTTATCTTCTATAATTTCATTCTTTTTACTTGGCTATATGGATTTGGGGACCACACACACAGAACCCTCAGGGTCTATTCCTGGCTCTGAGCTCAAGAGCATTTCATGAGGATCGTATGTGGTACCAGGAATTGAACCAGGATCTCCCACATGCAAGACAACTGCTTTAACTTCTGTACTAGCTCTCTGGCTCCCAATACTTGGTCTTTCAATCTTCACAATAAGCAGGTTGGAAAATATCCATTATCCTCACCATTTTTCAGATGATAAAGACACTTAAAAACATCAAAGTCACCTACCCTAAACAACAGATGGGAAAATAACTATTACTCTCCTCAGTTTTGAGACTACAAGAGACACTTAACAACATCAAGTTCACCAAAACTAAAGAACAGAGCTGGTATTAGAAATGGTAGGCTGACAATGTGTAAAATAAGAGGGAGAGAGATGCAGAGACAGAGAGAGAGATAGAGAGAGAAAGAGAGGAAACTGGGGTACCTTCTATTAAGGCGGCCTGGGGGGGAGGGGGGAGGGGGGGGCATTGGTGGTGGAAATGGGGCACTGGTGGAGGGATGGGTGCTGGAATACTGTATTACCAAGAACCAATTATGAACACCTTTGTAATTGTATGTCTCACGGTGGTATAATAAAAAAAATTTTTAAAAATCAGATGGGAAAAAAAAAAAGAAATGGTAGGCTGTTTGCTCAGCAGATATTACTGTCTCTTACAATCTCCCCATATTGGTGATTTTTAAAAAAATTTATTATACCACTGTGAGATATAAAATTACAAAGAAGTTCATAATTGGGTCTCTGTCATACAGTGTTCCAGCACCCATCCCCTCCACCAGTGCCCCATTCCCACCACCACTGTCACCACACTCCCTCCAGTCTGCTCCTATAGCAGGAACCTTTTCTCTCTCTCTCTCTCTCTGCCTCTATATTTCTCTCTCTTTTCTCTTACACATTGTGGATTGCCCTACAGATATTTATGGTTTATGATGTTAAGTCTCTATGTGTATATTCTGTGCTGAGTTCTAGCCGGACACTACAATTCCCCATTCCCCATCAGCATCCCCAGTTTGTTACAACTACAATTATCATTAGAATGTATAAACATGCAATATCCTGGGATGGACCTGGTCCTAAACTTCATTATTATCTAAGCCTGTACTCTGCGGCCACACACTGGCACAGCTGTGGGTCTGGTCTATTTCTTGTCTGGCTTTGCTAATTGTGGAGACTGCGGCCAGTAGCCATGCGTGCTGGGACACAGGGGTGGAGGGATGGGGGAAGGAGCCCCGGTCCTCATCCAAGTCTGCTGGCGCAGCCACCTCCCAACATGTCTGCTGACCCTAGGAGCTATGTTGGACTTGGCCAGGGGCCGAGCCATTTACCACCCTCCATCGCTCCGTGAGCTGCTCCACCCATATTGGTGATTTATCAAAGAAAAGAATTCTATTTTATCTCTGTTATATGGACCTTTACATTTCTTTCACATACACCAAAATGAAGGAAATCATTGTCTCAGGAACAAAAAGTAAATTGGTTATCATTTGAGATTTATTCATAAAATGGAAAGAATTTATGAGAGCTAGAATTGTTCAATTAAGGTATAAAATATTTAAAGTTTCAGTATTTTCATTGTTAATCTCATTTCTATAGTCCTAAATTCAGTTAAGAAATGAGGGTTAAAACTAGTGAAATTACAGACACCATAAGAATAGTAAAGTTGAACCTTCTGCTTGCTGCTCCACCATTCCAGGTGAGATTTGCCTGCAGTTGCCCCTCACTGGGCTTAATCTGGATGGGAAGCAGAGCCCCTCCTTTATAGGTAAGTACCAGCAACCTCCACGCCTGACCTGCCTGACCTAACCTGACCTGACTACACATGACCTAACATGAAGGGCCCACACCACAACTCTTGAAGCATATAGCAGCCACTTACATAGCCACACAATAGATCTTAAAAAAAAAAAAACTACAAACTTCTCATGTTATTCTTCCTGTCATTTGCTGAAGATGGGTAGAAAAAAAAAGAGAGAATTCCCAGACTAATGCCTTAGAATATTTTAGGGGTTGTCTGACCACAAAGACTTACTCCCAACACAGCAAGAAAACCAGTAGAGGAAACATGTAGAAGCCCATCAAGTTCAGTGAACAAACGAATATCATCAAAGACGTAAACACCATAAATTCTTAAGCAGTCTCTATAGTGACACCATGATGAGGACATTAAACAAATTAAAGAAATAATAGCACAGGGTTAGGAAAAATGAAGTAATGAAATTTGCTTATAAATTGATGGACTTGAAGAGTATCATGCTGAGTGAAATGAGTCAGAAGAAGAACAGATATAGAATGACTGCATTCATTTTGGGGATATAAAAATAGTATGATACTAATATCCAAAGCCAGGAAAAACAGGGACCAGAAGAACTAGTCAGTGGTTGGGAGATTGCACAAGAGTGTGAGGGGTAAAAAGCAGTTAGGATAGAGAAGGGACCAGTATGAAAATAACAGTTAAAAATGATTGCTTTGGACAGGAACTGAATGTTAGAAGTGGGTAAAGGGATATACCTGATAATCTTTCAGTATCTGCATTGCAAACTATAATGCACAAAAGGAAAGAGAGAGAGAGAGAGAGAGAGAAGAAAAAGTGCCTGCCATAGAGAAGGGATGGCATGAGGGAAACTGGGGATATTGGTGGTGAGAAATATACAGTGGTGAAGGGATATGTGTTGGAACATTGCATGACTGAAACCCAAACATGAATAGCTTTGTAACTGTGTAACTCACTCTGTTTCAATTAATATATACATGTTTTAAAGAAAAAAGAACCAATTGCACAGTCAACAAAGGGCAATAAATTTAAAGTAAGAATTGAAATTTTAAATTGAGTCAAAATTTAAAATGAGTCAAAATTAAAAAAATACTGCAATCATAAATGACAGAAATTAATAATGTGGTGGGTGATATCAATATAGTACTGGAAGTACTTGCCATAGCAATCATAGAAGAAAAGGACATCAAGGGCATCCAGATAGGCAAGGAAGAAGTCAGCTATCATTATTTGCGGATGACATGATATTATACCTAGAGAACCCTAAACTCTCTACCAAAAAACTCCTAGAAACAATAGACGATATAGTAGAGTGGCAGGATACAAAATCAACACCCAAAAAGTCAGTGGCTTTCCTATATACAAATAACAAAAGAGAAGAAAGGGATATTAAGGAAACAATTCCATTCACAATTGTGCCACAGAAAATCAAATACCTAGGAATCAACTTACCCAAGTGTGTAAAGGACCTGTACAAAGAAAACTACAAGACACTGCTCCAAGAGATAAAAGAGGACACAAGGAAATGGAAACATATTCCATGCTCATGGATGGGGAGAATCAACATTTTCAAAATGGTAATACTCCCTAGAGCTCTGTACAGATTCAATGCAGTCCCTATAAGGATACCCATGACAATTCTTTAAAAGAAATTGACCAAACACTCCTGAAATTTGTATGGAACAATAAACCCCAAAGGATAGCTAAAGCAATCCTCGGGAAAAGAAGATGGGAGGCGCCACCTTTCCCAACTTCAAACTGTACTACAAGGCAGTAGTAATTAAAACAGCATGGTATTGGAATAGAAACAGACCTGTGGACCTATGGAATAGAATTGAGTATCCTCACACCCAACCTCAAATACATGATCACTTAATCTTTGATAAAGGTTCAACAAGTCTAAAATGGAGTAAGGAAAGCCTCTTCAACAAGTGGTGTTGGAAAAACTGGGCAGCGACATGTTAAAAAAAATGAATTTAGACCTGTGTCTAACACCATGCACAAAAAATCAGATCAAAATGGATTAAAGATCTCAATATGACTTGAATCCATAAAGTACATTGAAGAAAAATATAGGAAAAACCCTCCACGACATTGAAGCTAAAGGCATCTTCAAAGGTGAAACATCACTAACAAAGCAACTAGAAGAAAAGATAAACATATGGGACTACATGAAACTAAAAAACTTCTGCACCTCAAAAGAAACAGTGACTAAGATACAAAAGCAGTCCACAGAATGGGAAAGAATATTCACCCAATACCCATCTGATAAGGGGTTAATATCCAGGATATATCAGGCACTGGTACAAATACATAAGAAAAAACAGCCAACCCCATTAGAAAATGGGGAGAGGGAGATGAACAGAAACTTTGACAAGGAAGAAATCCGAATGGCCAAAAGGCATATGAGAAAATGCTCATCATCACTAATCATCAGAGAGATGCAAATCAAAACAACAATGAGATATCACCTCACACCACAGAGAATGGCCCATATCCAAAAGGGTAAAAGCAACAAGTGCTGGCGTGGATGTGGGGAAAAGGGGACTCTCATACACTGTTGGTGGGAATGTCAACTTGTACAACCTTTCTGGAAAACAATATGGACATTCCTCCAAAGACTAGAAATTGAGCTCCCATTTGACCCAGCCATACCGCTTCTTGGGAATATACCCTGGAAAGCCAAAAACACACAGCGGAAACACAATCCGCACTTTTATTTTCATAGCAGCACTATTCACAATAGCCAGAACCTGGAAACAACCAGTATGCCCGAGAACTGATGACTGGATAAAGAAACTGTGGTATATCTACACAATGGAATACTATGCAGCTGTCAGAAAAATGAAGTTATGAAATTTTGCTATAAATGGATGGATATGGAAAGAATCATGTTGAGTGAAATTAGTCAGAAGGAAAGAGAGAGACATAGAATGACTGCATTTATTTGCATGACATAAATATACTAGGTGATCTTACCAAAAGTGGAAATTACCACAAGCGTGTGGGAGTCAGGAGGTTAGTTTAGATAGAGAAGGGAACATGTGTGAATAAATGTCTAAAGTTCTGATGCTAACATAGAACTGAGCATTAAATACAGACAAAAATGCAAATGATGGCTTCTGTAAGTGTAACTTAGAAGCATACAATGTGTGGGAGAAGGAGGAGAGAGAGAGGGAGAGGAGAGGAGATAAAGAACCTGCCATTTAGGCAGGAAGTAGGAGGGCGGAGGGAATTGGGGACATGGGTGGTGGCTGGGGGCACTGGTGGAGGGCGGGTGCTGGAACACTATGTGACCGAAACCCCCAAGCGTGAACAGCATTGTAATTGTATATCTCACGGTGGTATAATAAAATGTTAAAAAAAATTTGCCTATAAATGGATGGACATGGAGAAGATTATGTTGAGCGAAATTAGCCAGAAGGAGAGAGACAGATACAGAATGACTGCATTTATCTGCATAACATAAATATATATGTACATATTATGATACCAATATCCAAGGTCAAGTGAAACATATATCAGGAGGTCTTGTCAAAGGTGGAAATTATCACAAACGTGTGGGAGTCAGAGGCTAGGTAAGACAGAAAATGGAACAGTGTGCTAACAATTGTAGAGGGTACTAATGCCAACCTAGAACTGAACATTAAATAGAGGCAAAAGATACACATGACAACCCTTTAATGTGATGTTCTGTAATCCATAGTCTGGAGGGAAGGAAAAGGGAAAGAGAAAGAAAGGGAAAGAAATAAAGAACCTGCCATGGAGGAGGGCTGGGGGAGGGGGGAGGGAACCAGGGAGTTGGTGGTGGGAGATGGGCACTGGTGCGGGATGGGTGCTGGAACACTGTATGACCAAAACCCAAATATGAACTTTTTAATTGTATATCTTTGTAATTGTAAAAATAAAAATTATTTAAAAAACATCAAAAAACAAACTATGAATAGCAGAATAACAGAAGCACAACAAAAAAGACCGAGGAGCACCAAGATGAGAAAGAGGAAAATAATCTGAAAATATATCAACAGACCAAGAGATCTATTCGATGAGTTCAAGAGGAACAATTTAAGAATCATCAGAGTCCCTGAACAATAGGAAGACAAATGTGATGAAGAAATAGTAGTTTAAAAAATCACAGATTTTTTTTAAAATCACACTGTATCACTGTCTTCCTGCTCATCATCATTTTGCTCGAGTGCGCACCAGTAACATCTCCATATGTCCTGTCTCATGCTAGTAGAGCCCAAGGGCATCTGCTTGCTCAGGAATATCAAGAGCCTCAAACCATTATATTAGGTCATGGGAATGAGGTCTACAATTGTTACTGGTATTTGGTATATCAAATATGACACGGGTAGCTTGCCAGACTTGCCTGGCTTGCAGTGTGGGTGGCATATTCTTGTAGTAACCCTCTAAATACAGCATTTATTGATGAACCACAATGCTGTTTGCAGCCGCAAGCCAGGCTGTGATAAGCTTGTGCTGGGTGGACGAGAGGGAAGTCCGGATGTGGAAAATGGCTGCCCTCATGGAGTGGGGGGTCATCTGGCTTGTTGTGAGGCTCTGATGGGGTGGCGGGCCAGGGCTAGAACCTACCATCCCTCCCGGTGCCTCATGAGCAGCTGGGCACAGGGAGAGCCGGTAGCAGCTCTGCCCCATTTCTGTGAATATCTGGATCAGCATACCTGGGCCAGATTTGAAAAAAGACTGCACCGATAAATATTTCAAATATTTAGGGTTACAAATAATTTCTTAGATTTCAAACACCAAGATCTAAGAAACCTAAAGGGTCCCAGAAAATATAGATTCAACTAGAAAACCTCCAAGACACATTGTACTCAAAATGACAAAATCAAATATAGAGATAGGCTGAAAGCAGCATGATTAGGTGGGGGAAATATAATTTATATATGAAAACCCCACAAAACGTAGAGCAGAGGCCGGAGAGATAGTCCTGTGGGTAGGGCATTTGCCTTGCACTTGGTCAACCCAGGTTCAATTCCCCGGCATCCCATATGGTCCCCTGAGCACTGCCAGGAGTAATTCCTGAGTGCAGAGCCAGGAATAACCCCTGAGCATTGCTTGGTGTGACCCCAAAAAGCAAAAAACACAAACAAAAAAAAACAAGCAAAAAATTTAAAAAAAAAACGTAGAGCAGATCTATGGAATGAAATTCTGTGAGCCAGAAGACTGATACATTACAACAAGTCAACATGTAACATCTCTTCTTAGATTAGTTGCAACGCTGTGAAACTGGGTGATTTATACAGTGAATGTGGGATGTGTGTGTGGCTTCTGGGACTTTCCTCCAGTTCAGGGTAGGGAATGGGGGCAAAGGCTGCCTCTCTTCAGGCTGAAAACTCTGGGAACTACTCAGGAGGGGGACCCCTTCCCGCCAAACACCTGTCATCTACACCTACAGTCTTCACCATAAGGCCCAGCTTCACGGCTTCATGACTAATCTTGGAAGAGTTGCCAAGATAACGAAACTCCCAGGTACAGAAGTGAGCCTTGAGCACTGCCCAGTGTGGCACAAAAAACAAAACAAAAAAGAATTGAACAACTTATTAGTGTTATAAAGGAAGATTTCAAACACAAAAGAGAAAAAAAAAACTGAAAACAATTTAATATCCAAAAATGGGGGAGAAAAGTTAAGATTTTTTTTTTTAGAAATAAAGACAGAGGCAGAGATATAGTTAATAGTAGAGTACCTTCCTTTGCGTCTGTGAAGCCCTGGTGTGGATTCTGTCCCTGGCATGGCAAAAAACAAGCAAGCAAAATCCTAGATATAGTGCAGATTAAAATAAAAATTTTTAATCTATTCTTACATACTCACTTTTAAGGTGATCTAAAAATACATCTTTTTATATAATGATATTCATAAAAATTAGTATGTGATTTAATATGCTTTTATGGGTAAATATGCATATAATTATAAACATAATTCTTATATGTAAAAACTTTTAGTTTTCCCAAGTTGGAGTGGAAATTTTATTGCACAAATAATAAAATAGCTCAAAACCAAGTTCCATAAATGAAATTTGGTGTCACATACCACACCAATGGTTCCCTCTCCCATCTAAAATAACCTCAATTTAGGGTTTTTTAACTTAATATCTCATAATCTTACCAATCACAAACTTGCTGTTTTTAAAGTATCCGCTTGAGTCAGCATTAAAAGAAAGGAAATGAGTTATATTTTATATAGTCTAAAGTTTAAATATTTATTGCCTTCAAATCACTAGTTTAAAATAAAACCACATAGTGGAGATTTCTAAATTCAAAGCTTTGTTATGTTTCACTTGCTTTTTTCATGTTCAATATCAGACAGAGCATAGAGTCTAACATAAACAATGAGTGGAGAGCTAAACTAATGAGCTACCTAATTCATTTTCCAAAAGGTTAGACTATCAATTTTCCTAGTAAGAGGATTTTTTTTCAGAAATGCTGCCAACTCAATACCTCCTTTGTATCAAATGTAGTTTCTTATTACCATTTCAGTTGGAGAATTAAGTTTGAAATACTGTCTGGAGTATTCTTTCTCTAAGTGTGATGTGCCAGGACGTTTGATGGATCTCAGGGACCTATTAAACATAATCACACTGTAATGTATTTACTATGGAAGCAGTTAATCACTTGAGTAATCCCAACATACTAAGTGGCTCTATGAGTAAGAAGTTCTATCAGTGCTATAAACATGTCTAGATCAACTTAGTATGTAAAATTTTAGATAACTCATGACTAATTATAAGTGGAAGATTTTTCAAAGAGTAGAAGATATTTTTCATAAATGTTTTTCACTTTACTAAAATATATACTTACACATACATGCACACACAATATCTTAAAGACCTAAATCAGAAATAATCTAACATTTTCCATTTTAGTGATTCATCCAGATACTCAGCTGAGTAAAGCAAATTTTCATCAACATATTGCCCAAACATATTTTTAATAATTTATACTAATGTAAACAGATTTTTAATCTAATACTTAGAAATAATTAAATGTGCCAGGGGCCAGAGAAATAGTATAATGGAATAGGGCACTTGCCTTGCATGCTGCTGACCCAGGTTTGATCTGGATCAAACTATATGACACTCCATATAGTTCCCAAGCCTTGCCAGGAGTAATCCTAAAACCACTGGATATGATTCAACAGTGAAACAAAGAAACAAACAAAAGGACCTAAAAGTGTGCCATAAATTATTTTAAGAATGTATGTGTTTATGTTTGGATTATAATTTGGTTTGGTCTTCATTTGGGTTTGTGAAAAGAGGAGGTAGAGAGTATGCTGCTTTAAATGTATTATTAAGTTCATGTCATATGAGTTCCTGGAATAAAAAATTTACATGTTTTTCAGTAAAAATAATATCTTCCATGCTCCTTTCCTTTCCCCTTCTGATCCAACACTATAAAAGCCTCACAGATCTTATAGTTCTTCAATTCCAGTTTTCTCATTTGAAATTAAAGATGATTACATTTAAAAATCATTTATAGCTATCAATGGATTAAAGACTAAAATTTGTGTCACTGACTTTAACCAGAACAAATGAAACAAAAGCCTTTGAAGATACTAGAAAACATTGGTGTTGCTAGAACTGTTGACATTGCTGTTGATAATTTTGCTTTGGTGATTTATAAATGTTTAAAAGAATTAAGTATAAGCAGAGAATCTAAATTACACAAATTTGAGGATGTCATTCATTAATTCTAAGACTCTATTCCATCATTTGTTTGAAGAAAAGACAATGGGACCAGTCTTGCTTTCTTCTGTGTGAATTATATTCCATGACTAGCAATTAATGGAAAAATCTAGAATTTCTTCTGATGACCCTTCTACAAAACTCTGACCTTGAAGGAGGACTGGATTTCTCAGGACGCTTCTAAAGAATCCTCTGAAGTCTACGGTACTTGGCCTTTTTTTTTTTGTCTTCTACTTATCTACCTTGTTTTCATTGACTTTCTTCTCTCTTCATTCTTTCTTTTCATTCCTTAATTATGCTTTCCAGGAATCCTACTCTCTAATTGAATGTTACAACCTTCTAGGGACTGTTGTTATATTTTAGTCCATTTAATATGCTAGTCCCTTTATTTCTTAGCTTTCTCACCTGTAGACACTTTTCTCCCACTCAGAAGGTCATTTATCATCACTCCTCTTCTTCCTCCACAATTTAAATTCTATTGCCTTACTCTATAAACCCAGATTTTCATTTTCTGTTTGCTTTGTTTAGCAATGTCCACTAGCAGTTCTTCTGCACTTTTACCTCACAGAGCTACCAGGCTACTGATATTGCTACTTTCTCCCCCATCTCCTATTCTGCTTCCCTTTTCACTCCTCTGTTCATCTATCTAGGATTACCTTGGATCCCCCTATCCTCTCAGTAATGTTTGTAGAAATGTTGCCAGTTCCTTATATTCCCCTACTTTTCTCATAGACATCTTATACCGCACTTATCTTGGAGACAACCCATGTTTCACTTTTTCTGGACAGTCACATAATATTACAAACAGTCACAAAAATGGGTAGGTGGTAACCTACCCATTACTACCTATGAGTATGAGTTCATGGTCACCAGCCTCCAAAGGACTCTCAACCTTGCATGACAGTTCTGGAATATTTCTTAGGTCGAGTATCTCTCCTGCTCTCCGCAAGAGATATTCCACGTTTTTCTGATCTCCTGAAGCCCACAACTTTCGTACACTCTATTATGTTCTTTATAGGACGTTGTCTCTTTCAAGAAGGTTACAAAAATCATCTACAAAGGTTCCAAATGTATTTGCTTATTTTATTGATTTTGAGGCCACATCAGGTAGTGTACTGGGCTACTCCCAGTACAGTACTTAGGGGTCATTCAGTGGTACTCAGGGAGTCGTGAAATGCTGTGGACCAAACTCAGACCATCTTGTAAAGCATGTGCTTCAGCCCTTTGTTGCTGTTTCCCAACCCCTGTCCTAATCTATATTTAGCCAAAGCATAAGTTAGCTCCCTCTGAACCCAGCCAGACCTCCAGCAACTATACACAGGGCAGAATGGGTTTGATATCCAGGGTCATCAGCTTCATTTGAAATATAAATCCTCAAATCCCATGCTATACCTATTCATTCAGGAATATGAAGTATAGCCAAAATGATTCAAGTGTTTTTCAGATGATTCTGATAGAAACTAAAGTTAAATATTACTGCTGTAGGGGAAAGACCTATTATCCATTCTAAGGCCAATTACCAGCCTAAGCTCTGGATCTTGTCCTCTCTAATCTTCTCCCTGTCTATTAGTCCTTCTCTGTCATAGTTCCTGCCTCTCCCTCTCAGTGCCTGACATGAAACGAGTTCAAAGCTCATCCATTCAAATGTTTGCCTTACTGTGACCCACACACGTCATTCCCTTGGCTTCCAGGATATCACATTAAGGGTTTTTCTTACATATCCCTGGCCAGTTCTCCTCTGCTTCCTTTTCTGGCTCATTTCTTCTCTGCTGCTAAATGTTGGGAATTCCCAGTTTCATTGCATACATCAAACGTCTCTAAGAAAGCCTTTCTGCATTTAATTGGAGTGTCATTTTTTATACCAGTAGTTCAGATATCTACCCCATTCACAACATTTGTTTTTAGGGAGGGACATCTAAGCAGTATTCAGGGTCCCCAGGAGCCACTCCTGGTGATAATCAACCAGCCCTACCAGTCAGGCTTTGCAATTCAGTTTTTGGGCCTAAGGGATGCTATCCTACTCCAACACCTATGCTGCCAAGGATCACCCGGATCACCCAAAGGGTGCAGGGGGTTCTTTAGGGATACACTTATTGGTGCTCAGAGGGGCTACATGGTACCCTCATAGGGTTCAAACTTGGGTCCTGTTACATGTAAATATTTCAGTAGAAGAAAATTTATGAAAGTTGTATCACGATGAAGTTATTAAGTCCTTGCCTGAGGGTTTACTAAGCTCTTGTTTCAAGTTAAACCTTATGTAATTATGTTTTATTACCCAAGACCAGTAGACTTCTGTGTTATATCCCATCCAACATGCTGTGCTTCTACTGATATGTCAAACAAGGTTCTAGAGTTTGGAGGAAATCCAGAATATTTCACCAGGCATTCTGTGAGGCTCAGTCCTGAGGTGATGATAGAGTCCAGCCAGAGGAAAGGCAGGTTTGGGTGTGGAAGCCACTGCCAGGGCTTTGGTAGGTGGGAGCTAACCCGGCTCCTCCTGAGATTTCCCTAAGGTCTCAGCTGGGAATAGGTGTCCAATAAATTCCAGCAGCTAAGTGATCTCTTTTGAGATTTGTGCGTCTCTGGAACACAGCCAGTAGATGAGCTTACATGGGGCCAAAGGTGGTTAATGGGTCTTCTAATCTTAAGAATCTATTTAGGGGCTGGAGCAATAGTACATGGGGAGGGCTTTTGTCTTGCAAGCAGCCAATCCAGGTTCAATCTCCAGCATCCCATATGATCCCATATAATCCCCTGAGCACCCCAGGAAATCACCATGGTATGAGCGCAGAGCCAGGAGTAAACCCTGAGCATCACCAGGTGTGACCCAAAAAAAAAAAAAGAATTTGTTTAATATTTGTGATGCCCACCACAAACTCTATGCCAAAATTACTATTTTATTGAATACTAAATCTATAACTTTTCTCTCTTCCTCCAATTACTCTCTAAAAGCACTTGAATTTCTTTCCATTCATTCCTGAATAATAGTTTAACTCATCACTGAAATTTCACAATGCCTTCCTTCCCTGTTGCTAGCCTCAAAATTCTTGAAAAAATATATTCCTGAACCAGTCTGCTTGCTGCTCATCACTTTTTAACTTTTCTTCTTCTTGGAATCATTTGATGAATGCCCATCTTTCCCATTAGAAGTTACATGGAAAGAAAGGTCATATCGGATTGATAAACATGGTAACTCACATTCCCATCATAGAACATTCGACATTCTCAAATATTGAATGTATGATCAGTATAGAAAACTTAATAACAGTGTGGCATATTTTGCTTCCTTTGTGTCAGAATGAACAACTGTAAACATTTTGAACAAATTCAAATCACTCTCTTAAAGACCTATACATTCATGCCTGAAAAGAAACAATTATTAGAAAATAGACTGTATCTGTCTGTGGGGATCACAGTCATATGAGGCCAGTCTCCCAGGGTAAGGAGAGGTAACCGACTAAGTACAGTAAGGTAGGTGAGAAAAAACATGAAGAGCACCACACTGGTATTCAAGTCAAGACTCAAAATTTAGTTGTCAAAAAATTGTTTACTGCTTCAAGACTACTTTCTTTAGACTAAATAAAGACTTGAACCTTGAACAGATTCAAAAAATCACTCTTGGCCTGGAGCAGCCATACAGGGATAGGACACTTACCTTGTATGCTGCCAACTTAGATTCAGTCTCTGCCATTCCACCCTGACCATTGTGTGTCCCAAAACACAAACAAAAATGACAAAACAATAAGCAAACAAAATACTTGGTTGGATACAGAGACAGTACAACAGGTAAGGTGTTTGGCTTGTATGTGGCTGCGCCGAATACAGTCCTTGAACTTCATATGATCCTCTGAGCCCTGTCAGGAATGTTCCCTGAGCACAGAGCCAACCAGGAGTTAGCCCTCAGCACTGTCAGGTGTGGACCAAAATCAAAAAGCAAACAAACAAATAAAATCTTTATTGCTCTTCAAGCCCATGTTCTCCCTTGAGTATGTATACTTGCTTGTTTTGTGTCACTTTGCCTTTTCCATTTTAGATAAACCCTTGTTCTCTCTTATACATGTACTTTCTCTCTCTCTCCTCTCACATTTTCTTCTAAAAACTTTCACTTGGTAAAAATTATCTTGCTCCATTTTTTTAAAGGAACTCTTATGCTGTCAGAGAGATAGTACAGCAGGTAAAAATTTTCCTTGCCCATAACCTAGCTAGGTTCAATCCCAGCCATGAATGATGTCTGAGCACAAAGTCAAAGAAAGTCCTGAGCATTTCTAGGTGTAGTCCCCTAAGAACACTTTAAGCAAAGAAAGTATTCCCATTTTGGTATTCTCTTCCTGAAAATGCTTTTGAATTTTGTCAGTACCAGAGATATACAATGTGAGAAAACACAGAACATGGACACTTAAGGGGATTGTCTAAGCTTAGAAAGGCACTAATAAGATTTTACCGATTACTTGTTCTAAAATATGAACATATTTCAGATCTTCAAATGCAGTAACCAGTGTTTCAAAGCAAGAGTCACTGTCTATGTACAACCACTTTAAATGCTGTAATATCTGTTTGCCATTATAAAAATAATTAAGCCATATGGATTTAGAAGCTAGACAGGGGACAGAAACACCAACCCAGAGAAAGATGTGTTTAATCTGTACAAGCAATAAGTCATAAAGCTTTCTAACACTGTCAGGTAATCAGTATGGCACAGCTTTCCCTCATGGGGGGAAACAAAATCTAATGATCATTGACTCTGTCTGCAAACAACCAAAATCACATCAACAGATGGTGACTGTCAATTAGCCATTTGTTAACCTGTGTGGATATCTTGGCAGCCCTAGGAACCTCAACAAAATGAAGGAGGGAAGGCATGACCAAGACTGAAGGGCTAAGTTCTCCTGATCTCATCTTTAATTTTTCATACCTTAAGAGAAAAAGAACTTCTTAGGAAAATAGTAACATCACGAGAACAGAATGTTGTTGAACATAAATCGGTGCTTTCTCTAAGATATTTATGGGCTTCTGTGTTTCTCAGAAAAATTACTTTTCTCACATTAAATTCATTTAACATCAAAAATAACAAGAGACTTCAGCCCTATTTAATCTTTATAATTATTAAGATTGTAAGATATTACTTTTATAACATGTATTTGATATTTTTAATTTTAGTGTTAATTTTTATACCAAAGTATTCATTAGAATGTTGACAAGTACTAAAAAAGCAATCAGATGATTTAAAATAGAGAACTCTTAGTACATATTCTACCATCTTTAAGCCAAAGAATATAAGAATCACCAAGATCTTGTTTAAAATGCTGGTTCCAAGAAATTTCTCTATAGGCAGTTCTCAGAGTTGAAAATCATGGGGCGTTAGTGTAGATGGAGCTGGGGTTCCTCCTCCCTGCCTCTGTCCCATCCAGGAGGCCTGGTGGACCCTCCCACAAATGGACTATCAGCCATCATGTAGAGACTCAGAAACACGAGGGAGAGCTGCCATTTGGCTCTCCCCCTAGTCGCACGGCTGCAAGCGGCTGCATGGTACATCAAACTAGATTAACCAACCATATTCTAGAAACTCCACTATTGCCACTCGAGGTGTTACAGGTATGACAGCGGTGCCCAGCTGCGTCAGCAGGTGGCAAACAGGAGTCAGGCTTGTCTACACCCAGGACTCAGACCCGTGGGCCCTGGATATTTGATGGTCTGACATAGAAAAAGACTGGGCCCCCTGGGATGAACCCAGAGCCACAGCAGAGCCTGGCAAGCTACCCGTGGTGTATGGAATATGCCAAAAAACAGTAACAATAATGGACCTCATTTCCAAAGAATGGGGATATTACTGGTGCCTGCTCGAGCAAAACAATGAACAATGGGAAGACAAGTGATACAAGTGACAAGTGATAGAAGTGATAAATAGGATACTCTCAATAAATACTAATTTTAACAAGTGATATAAAAAATCTATGTGCAAAGAACACATTAGGGACTTGAGCAATAATACAGTGAGTAGGTGTTTTCCTTGCACATAATACACTTGGGTTTGATCCCTGGCATTTCTTGTGGCCCACTGAGACCACCAGTATTGATCCCTCAGTGCAAATCCAGGAGTAATGCCTGGATTTGAACACTGCTAGGTGTGAACACCCTACTACCATCACCATCAAAAAGAAAAAGAAAAAAATAAGAATAACTGTCATAGTGAGCAAGAAATCAACTCAAAAAATGCAGCACAGTTTTTATAAGTGGAAGCCCTGAGTTCAAGCTTCAGGATCCTAAATGGTAAAGATTGAACACAGAGTATATTGAATCTTCCCAGAATTTAATACTAGTTTGGAATTAACCTAGGATTGGATGCAATCAAAAAAACTAATGACATATCCTGGATATTATATCAGGCACTGGTAGCACTCCACAAGAAGAAAACAGCCAACCCCATCAAAAAATGGGGAGAAGAAATGAACAGAAGCTTCCAAAAAGAAGAAATTCGAATGGCCAAAAGGCATATGAAAAAGTGCTCTTCATCTTTAATCATCAGGGAGATGCAAATCAAAACAACAATGAGGTACCATCTCACCCCACAGAGACTGGCACACATCCAAAACAGCAAGAACAACCGGTGCTGGCGTAAATGTGGGGGAAAAAGGGACTCTCATCCACTGTTGGTGGGAGTGCCGACTGGTCCAGCCCTTTTGGAAAACAATATGGGCATTCCTCTGAAAACTAGATATTGAGCTCCCATTTGATCCAGCAATAGCACTCCTGGGAATATACCCTAGAGACCAAAAAACACATAGCAGAAACACTATCTGTACTTCTTTATTCATCTCTGCGCTATTCACTATAGCTAGAATCTGGAAACAACCTAAATGCCCGAGAACAGAGGACTGGCTAAAGAAACTGTGGTTCATCTACACTATGGAATACTATGCGGCTGTCAGAAAAGATGAAATTATGAAATTTACCTGCAAATGGAGGGACATGGAGACTATCATGCTGAGTGAAATTAGTCAGAAGGAAAAGGACAGATATAGAATGACTGCATTCATTAATAGGATATAAATAGATACCAGTGTTTTACTAAATATGGGAAATGGTAATGGCAGATTAAAACTCACCACTGAATATACACAAAGAGACTTAAGTGATAAACTCTAAATATCTGCAGGGCTAGCCACAATGTGTAAAATAAGAGGGAGAGAGATGCAGAGACAGAGAGAGAGATAGAGAGAGAAAGAGAGGAAACTGGGGTACCTGCTATTAAGGCGGCCTGGGGGGACGGGAGGGGAGGGGGTACATTGGTGGTGGAAATGGGGCACTGGTGGAGGGATGGGTGCTGGAATACTGTATTACCAAGAACCAATTATGAACACCTTTGTAATTGTATGCTTCACGGTGGTATAAAAAAATTAAAAAAAAAACTAATGACAAAAAAAGGAAAAAAAATTACCATCATGCAAATACCAAATGATTCTAGTTTTTAGCTTTATGTGGAATGTAAAGATACAGAGCAAGGTAATCATCAAAGTCAAATGAAAATGACCCCGACTCTGAACCTTAGAAAACTAAGGTAACCAGGCATGAAGGAGGAAAATAAAGGAGAAGGCATTCCTGTGCCTGTGGTGGGTATCACTTGTATTATTTGTCTTCCGTTGTTCATCAATTTGCTCAAGCGGGCACCAGTAGCATAACCATACATCCTGTCGCGTGCACTAGTGTAGCCCAAGAGCATCTGCTCACTCTAGGAACATGAAGAGCCTCATACCATTTCTTCAGGTCATGGGAATGAGGTCTATAATTGTTACTGGTTTTTGGCATATCAAACACGACACGCATAGCTTGTCAGGCTTTGCCATGTGGGTGGTATACTCTCAGTAGTAGACTCTATTCTGGTGCATTTACTCAAGAACCACATGGCCGCAAAGCAATGGGGAGAGATCAGCTTTTCTCTTGGGTGGAGCTCTGACAAGCTGTGGAGTCCGGATGTTGAAAATGGCAGCCTTCATGGTGTGGGGCTTCCTCTGGCTTTTTTGTGAGGCTCTTTTGGGATGGTGGGCCAGGGCTAGAACTTGCCATCCATCCCAGGCACCTCATGATCAACTGAGCACAAGGAGAGCCGGTAGCAGCTCTGCCCGTGTGTCTGAGTCTCTGGATCTCTGTAGTGGATATGATAAGAAAAATATTTTGAAGAAGTGAGTAGTTGTATCCTTAAAGTGTATATAGCCATGCAAATCAATATTACCTCATTTATCTGTCACTGAAAAGCTTTAGATTATCCTTAGTGGTCAAGTTTATGGGTTGGAGCGATAGTTCAGTGGGTAGGATACTTGCCTTGTTCATGGCCTACCTGAATTTGATCCTCAACATTCCAATGATCTCCCAATCCTGCCAGTGGTGATTCCTGTGCATAGTGGTCAGGTTTATTAAAGAAAAAAAATCATGCCTGAGATCCTAACTATATAGTGTAACAGCAAAATAGAGTATTTTATTCTCAATTTTTTTCTTATATTGCTTTTAACCAGGACTTGTCAGGGCAGGGAGATTCTAGACAAAGTGTTTCTCAAACTTTAAGGTGAAAAATAATCCCTTGGAGATCTCACTGAAATGTTGACTCTGATTCAATAGACCTGGCACAGGACAGGGTCCTGTAGTTCTTATAATAAGGTCTTGAGTGATGCAGATACTGTTGAATTTCAGACCTCATAACAAGATCCAAGTTTCTGAATTTAAGCCCCAGCACTGTTACTCACTCTACATCATGTGTCAGGCGCAAATGCCCATCCCCAACCACATTCCTGGGTCATGTGACTACGGAAATGAAGATCGGTCTGATATTACTAGCAGTCAAGAAAGACTGACAACCAACAAAACCCCGAATAAGAAAGAGAATAGGACTTACCCCCGGTCCCTACAAACACTTTGAGGCTGAGATATGCCTGAAAACTTGCATGCCTGACATCTTCCTAGGTGACACAAACCCTGGAGAAGATTCACTGTCACTCTTTTCTACTGTTGCCCCTGCCCTCTGCCTTCTCACCAGAAGCACGTGAGAAGTAAAGGCAGTGAGTTCTTCAATTTAAAACAGACACTGGGGTTATAGCTCAGTGGTAAAGCACTTACCTTGCATGTATGAGGTTGTAAATTTAATCTCCAGTGTAATAAAAAATTATTATTAAAATAAAGGACCAGAGAGATAGTATCCTGGGTAAGGCACTTGCCATGCATGTGTCTCACACTGGTTTAAACCACATTACCATAAGGTCCCCCAAATAGCAGTGGTGTAACCCCTGAGAATGAGCCAGAAGTAGCCACAATGCACCCAGGTGTAACCTACCCACCACCAAATAAGTAAAAATAAAATATAGCTGATGAATATGTTATTTTTAAGCAAGGTAAGACTTGTTGGTATACTTGAACTTTCTAGCCTATTTTTCCTCAGGACAAAACATTGAATTGCCTCTAAACTCTGTAACCCATGACAGGTAACCCCTGTTAGACAAAGCCCCTTGAAGTGGGCCCACTCACAGGCTGAGGGAAAGCAAGTTAGAAATGACTAGCTCTTTTCACCATAATCATAAGACTCCAGTGAAACCTTTTGGCCAAAGGGTCCTATCTGTGATAGACTGCCTGCATAAGGATGGAGTTTGAGGTAATCACAGCCATGAGAGCAATGTGAGGGAGGGTGCAGCTCTCCAGGACTCCCCACAGCTAGTTTTCCATTCCTCTCAGTTAACATGAGTCCCTCAAAATCTTGTTAACATGCCTTTCGTTCTTAGAGACAGCCAATCCACATGACGATTCTTCACCTGCTCTTCCACCATCTGTCCTGTCAGGCACAGGTCTAAGAGCTTAGGTAGCCCCCAAAAGGGCCTGATCTTAATTCCTAAGCAGCTTACTCTCCCCATGAGGAGCAGGGTTGGAGATTAGTCAGAGAAAACAAGGTGTAGATCAGTTCCCTCGGTTAACTTTCTCTTTGGTAACACAAGGGCCTCACTGAGCTTTCTTTCAAGGCATCTACTTCACAGAGGGCTAATACCAGCATGTTCCAAATTGCAGCTTAGATCAGAGCCAGGCTCCAGGCTTCCACCTCCCAAAGGAGTAGCCTAGTTTTACAGGCATGAGAAAGGCCAGGATTCTGCAGTTTTCATATAAGATTGATTTAGATAATGATCCACTACTATTAGCATTTGTTTCTTCCCTTTTCCTTTCTTTTTGTTTTTCCTAAGATTTCAATTTTACCCTTATACAATGAGTCTTTGAAACCCTACAACCCTGGTACTCTGTCCTAATGTCCTAATATATATATATATATATATATATATATATATATATATATATATATATATATATATATATTTCGCTCTCTTTCTCTCTTGCTCTCTTCCTTTTAATCATATTCTTTCCCTTCTCTCCCTCTCCTCTATTTGTCCATTCCAAAGACCTCACCATGGTCAGATGTGCTGTGCAAGTTAAAATAAATAATAACTCCTTGTTCAGCTTGCTCATGTTTTTTTTAAAGGCTACACAGAATCATACGAGGACCTCAAGGACTAGTCTGGTTCTGATATGTTTGTAAAGGGGAAAATTACAAATCCTGACGCCAGACATTTCTAGCATTATCGTATACTCTATTCTATTCTAATATACTACATGTAATCATGATGATAGTTTTGCTGACAATAGTATTGCTATCTCTATTGTGAGACCAGCCCAA
This sequence comes from Cryptotis parvus, assembly GCA_021461705.1. Taxonomy (NCBI): domain Eukaryota; kingdom Metazoa; phylum Chordata; class Mammalia; order Eulipotyphla; family Soricidae; genus Cryptotis; species Cryptotis parvus. Next base: position 23,848 of record JAJIBD010007120.1, on the reverse strand, counting down.
CACACAGGCAACTCTGACTGTAGTCAGTGAGAGGAAGAAATATAAGGGTGTTGACGTGACCAAGAAACCACAGCATCCCTACCCTGGATGATCAGGAAAAGTTTCTTTGAAAAAGAAATTAGTGGGACTCTCATCCACTGCTGGTGGGAGTGCCGACTGGTCCAGCCCTTTTGGAAAACAATATGGGCATTCCTCCGAAAGCTAGATATTGAGCTCCCATTTGATCCAGCAATAGCACTCCTGGGAATATACCCTAGAGACCGAAAAACACATAGCAGAAACACTATCTGTACTTCTTTATTCATCTCTGCGCTATTCACTATAGCTAGAATCTGGAAACAACCTAAATGCCCGAGAACAGAGGACTGGCTAAAGAAACTGTGGTTCATCTACACTATGGAATACTATGCGGCTGTCAGAAAAGATGAAATTATGAAATTTACCTGCAAATGGATGGACATGGAGTCTATCATGCTGAGTGAAATTAGTCAGAAGGAAAAGGACAGATATAGAATGACTGCATTCATTAATAGGATATAAATAGATACCAGTGTTTTACTAAATGTGGGAAATGGTAATGGCAGATTAAAACTCACCACTGAATATACACAAAGAGACTTAAGTGATAAACTCTAAATATCTGCAGGGCTAGCCACAATGTGTAAAATAAGAGGGAGAGAGATGCAGAGACAGAGAGAGAGAGAGAGAAAGAGAGGAAACTGGGGTACCTTCTATTAAGGCAGCCTGGGGGACGGGAGGGGAGGGGTACATTGGTGGTGGAAATGGGGCACTGGTGGAGGGATGGGTGCTGGAATACTGTATTACCAAGAACCAATTATGAACACCTTTGTAATTGTATGTTTCACGGTGGTATAATAAAAAAAAATTTTTAAAAAATAAAAAAATAAACAGCTAGTATTGGGGAATGGCACTTTCTGCCATAAGGCCCTGGGGATGGGGTACAGAGATGGGACCTGTTCTCAGGTCAGTGGAGCTTCTAGATGCTCAAGAGTTTACACCCACATGAAGGACATCTGTGCTTATCCAATAGGAAACTGGTCGGCAAGTGATTTAAATCTTAGGTGAGGCACGATGTGCCTGGTCTTCTGATCACAGGAATTTGTAGATCAATGAATATTGCCTTGCAAATGTTACCTTGCAAAAAGCTAAATCTGTGATTGTAATCTGTTGCAATGGCCCTGGAGCTTGCAAATGCTCAGTGATTTGTGCTTGTACCCCTTCACCCAAATATACTGTGTTCAGTAAAATGAGTACTGCTCTCCAGAAAAAAAAAAGAACAATAATGAAAGGAAGAGGCGAAAATGAATATGCTAATATTAAAAAAAAAGAAATTAGTGAGCCCAGACATGGATGGCCACAAATAACCATGATGTTCACCAAATTCCCCAGCAATAGTCACGTATGTTCCAGAGTACTTCTAGGGAATTTGGGGTGACTTTTGATGTAGGCAAGGCAGGGAGAAATTAGGAAAAGTATTGAGACGTGGGAGCTGCTTGGAGAGCAGGAGTGGCAGGTGTGTGAAGTGCCACTGAGGCATTGGGCTTGCCAGAAACTACTTGAGGGCATGTTATTTTTCTGGATGGGTAATATTCTGAGCCACACCACTCAGCTATTTTTAAATGGTCGCATTAAAAAATAGTCAAGCTCCAATCTGGTGAGGGTCTAACCCCAGCTGAGTCACTGCAGTGGTGAAATACTTAATTATTTTCAGGTTTGAGCAGCTGCGAGGCCCAACCTCGCAGGCACACACTTCAAAGTCTTGGCAGTTGTTCTCAATCTTTCCATTTCTGAAGCAACAAAGAACAGTACTGAACTCCTGCCAGTCTGGACAATACGGTCCGTCAAAGTTTACCAAAAATTCCCTCTACACAGATCTGTGTGTGAGGGTCTTTGGTGGGTTCAAAGGAAGACTGTGCAGCCAGTCCGCACTGCAGCCTAAACCACACCCAGCACCCCAGCCCTGCTCCACCTTGCCCTGCATTACACCTCTGCCCTCCATTCTTTTCCAGAGAAATTCCCAGTCAAGTAATAGAAATTCCCACCTTGCTGATTGCTGTGTCATGTGTGGGGTGTGGTGAGAGGCTAGATTTGGGGACTACCAGTTGTACTCAGGGGGCTGCTGCTGGCACTGTGCTCCCCTACTCAGGGGACCACCAGTGCCTGGGGTCAAATCAGGGTCAGTCATGTGCAAGAAAAGTACCTTAGTCCCTGTACGCTCTGGCCCTGGTGTGTCAATTTTTTTTAATTTACCTTCACAATCAAGGGCCAGGTATTCTGAAGGACTTTCTTCCTACCTGGAGGAAGGAGGAAGGAAACAGGGAGTCCTGAACTGATCTTGTCAGATGTGTGAAGTGATTATAACACCAAGAAGAGGTCCCCTCTCCTCTGCTTTCTTCTGCTTTTCTTCTACCTTCATCCCAACCACCCTGAGCTTCCTGTGGGAAACTTGCCTTTATAACATCCTTCCCTCAACTCTGAGCTGTTTTTACTTCTCTCTGCCTCACAACTGAGGATCCTTATGCTTTTTTCATTCAGGCTCCTCCTAGGTTATCAGAAAACACAGTATTGGAACAGTAACTCACTGAAAGCCTAATGCCCCTGCCAGCAGCCACAACTTAAGCACTTGAAGAGCATGACTTCCGCACACTGCTGCCCGGCCCTAATGAACTGTGGGCGAGGGCACTCATCCCCAGAGTCTCTGTGAACGGATCCCATGGTGGGAGGTATGCCTAATAGTGAGTGCTGGATGCTATTGTGGGATACGGAAGGCTTGTTGGGTTGGGATCACTCCCAGGTGCTATGGTTCTGCTTTATAACACAGCCTTGAAGTCAGAAGCATGGTGAGTTGAAAATCATGGTGCCATGTCTTTGTGCACCACAAAGCATGATGTGCAGCGTCTCCAGGTTCCCCTGAAAGCGCACTGAAAGGTTATCAGAACATCTCTGCTGAAGCTCTTGATGGTGCATGTGTGTGTGTATGTGTTGGGGTGGGGCGGGGTAGACATAATGTCCCTGAGTCTAGATACAGCCCCTTGTATTGGAAAGAGAGAAAAAGAGGCCGTAAGGCATCCTCCCGGTGATGCTAATGGCCTGCCTCTAATCACACATCATTTATTGAATGTGAAAGGAGGTCTGGTCCGGGCAAGGTGTGATGGCCCAGCAATTTATTTTACTTCTTGGTGTCATGGATACATTTCTGTGGGCCCAGCAGGGTCAAAGAGCTTAAAACCTTATCTTGAGTGAGACAAGCATGTAATTTTCCTCTGGCTTTATTCTTATGTGTTTTTTTTTCTTTACTGATTAATTAAGAGACAATCTTCAACTTGAGAAATTTGAGATGAGGCTGTACCAGTCTTTCAGGTCATTCATAAAAGCTAAAGTTTACCAAATAGTATATTTGCCCGCAACCCTAGGGAAAGAATTTCTAGCTGAGGGTTTTTTATCTAACCAAATGTACCCCCCACCCCAAATCTTTTTTTGGACAGTACTATCCTCTGAAGCATAAATTTTCCACTGGGGAGAATGTAGCCTTCTCTGGAGAGCCTTTCAGAGTGATGTGTCTTCTGGCTGGCAGCAATTGAAAGTCAAGCAAACAAGCCTTCCAGGGCTCACATGGAGTTAGGAAAACATTTTTTGCATGACATTTAAGGCCAAATTAGGGACCAAAGTCCTCATTCTTTCACTCAAGACCAGGTTTATGTCTCCACAGGCAATGTGAAATGGAGTGTGGAAAAATGATCTCATGAAATAAATTAGTTTAGACAGGGAGCCTGGTTTGTTCGTACCCCACAGAGTGTGTGTGTCAATGTGTGTGAGCATGTGTGTGCCTGTGTGTTTCACAGCAGATTAGCTGTGTGTCCGGGGTGCCCACAGCAGAGATGCAGGAAAAGGCTTTCCCCTTCCCCTCAGACTTAAGAGGGGACTTGTGCTCTGAGAGCCTCCACTTACCAATAGTGCGACCTTGGTTTAGACTTCCAGAATTGTTATTTCTCGACTGGTGGTCTTAGGAAACACATTTGATTTCTTTCGCAGGATCGTGAGGATCAGAAATTACTAACAAGAGTATTAAAACTCTAAGTTCCTCTCATTAAATGTCCCCTCTATTATCTGGGTCTCATTCTGCAGAGACCCTCCGTTATTTTCTTGGGTCTAAGATGCCATGACATGACATGACACCATGGCTTAGACCTTGCTGTCTCTTCCATCAGGGCCTCAGAGCTACAAGCAGGCTCTTCTCCCTGTCACAAGCCCCACGTTCATGGCCTCTGGAGCGAGCTATGGAAGTAGGAAATTGAATCTGAGCTGCTCCCATGGAAGGCCCAGCATCCATCACAGGGAGCACACTGGGGGTTTTTCATCTGAGTTTGACTGGTCGGGTTCATAAAATCTCTTTCATTTTTCATCAGGAGATTCCAAGTTTTATATATTTATTATCCCTCTCATTATTTCACAGCCAGCAGCATATTTTGTTTGTAGCGGTGCCTAACTTGGAATAATTTTAGAAACCACAATGCTTCTGAGGCGTGGCTGACAGGGGCACCAGCAAGCCACCCTTACTCTTTATTAACAGACTGGGTTAAATATTGCTTACATTTGCACCCTGGTGTGTCCTGCCATTTCAGCCTCTCTGCTCCCCTATCTATAAACCCGGGGAGAATTCAACCCAGGCTTTCCCATCCCCCCTGCCTCCTCCTTGTCACAGTTTCAACAAACTTGGTCAAAACATAATTTATGCAACTCCCTGTGTTCATACTGAAAGGCATTGACTATTGAGTGGCAACAGCAATAACGGTTATTTTCATGGCAAATATGCTTCCATGAAATATAGTACGACATTGCCTCTGACTCCTTCAAGCCACAGTCTACTCTTTAAAAATTAGTGTCCATGGGTGGTTGTCAATATAGATCAACCTAAGGGGAGAAAATATGCTCACTGAGAAGTTCTTGGTCCAGAGACTAGAACACACAAGAAACATGGTGATCACAGAGGGTTTTTGCCTCTTTGTAGGTCTCAGTTATGTGAGTTCCTTTGGCTCATAATTGATTGACTTGTCTAGGAGGAGTGAGTTTAGGTCACCTAATTGATGAGGTCACACAATTTGAGTTGCTGCTTTTTGGAAGTTGAATGCTGATAGGTTTTGTTTTGTGTCATGCTTACCAATGTAATGAGGTTCTTGGATGAATGTACTTCCCTTTGCAGGGAAAATTGGGGTCATTCCTCTGAGTTTCCTGTGTAGGCAATCAGATGAAAACATCAGCACAGAGAGAGGAGGTGGGAGAAGAAGTGAGGTAGTATGGGATGAAGATATAGACAAAAGTCAAATGCAGGCTTATTTGTGCAGGATCTGAGAAAGGACTTGAAAGTCTTACAACATGGAGTCCCCAGAATCTTGTAAACTATATCCCAACTTAGCTTTTGTGCTTGCAAAGGACCCACAAAGTCAAGATATGAAGATATGGTGCCATATCTTCAGCACACCTCCAAAACCCATGACAACATGACTGTGAAAACCTCAGGAAAGATAATCCTTCCATAACCTAGAATGGGTCCCAAACAGGGTGGTAGAGCCCCTTATTCTGCACATACCACAGTGCCCAGAAAACTACAAAATTCATTTGGGAGTTGATGAGTGAACTAAGAGGTATTTTCCTGGGGGCTAGTAGGATAGCACAGAGGGTAAGGAGCTTGCCTTGCAAAAGAATCTTGCCCTGGAATCTGTTCTAACTAGCTCAGGAATATGAAGCTTTGGGATTCTGAAGTCAGACTTGGATTCAAGTTTCACTTTTGCCACTTCTTTGACCTTTATGCCTCAGTTGCCTGGTCAAGTGAAGACATAGGGACTCCATATTATAAGTCTTTTGAGTCCTAATTCATAGGATTTGATGGAAAGTGAGTGAGACACATAGGAAAAGCTCTCTTGGTATTGGCAAGGCCATCATTTGCATGACTATAAGGAGCACTATCACAGTCTGCAGGATAGCACAGCAAGGGGTGTGTCAAGTACTACCTGTAAGGTGACCCAGGAGCCCTGACTCTTGGCTTTTTGTATTATTAATACACTCTGCTCAGATCCATTTTCTTGTATTCCTGTTTGTTCCCATACCCCAAAAGTATTCATTCTCTGAAGGCAAAATAGGGGACATTTTTGTATATGTTTGAGAAAAACCAAAGCATTTCCTCTGTTTTAAATTTGACTATTCCCATAATAGGCATAAGGAAAAACCACTTTCACTCCAAAGAGTGAAGCTCTATTCATTCAAGTAGCTGACAGTACACTTGGCCCAGGACCAAATCTCCCCCTAGAGGTTAAGAGCTTGCCAGCCCCAATATGACTTTTTGATAGACAGGAAGAAAGGAACAGTTTGAGAGAGGTGCAGAAAGGCCTACCCAGATGTCTGGTGGAATGACCAGATCCCATCCCAGAAAGCAGAAACCCCGAATCATGGAGCTGACCAAATCAGAGACACCAGCAGCGTCATTTCCTTCCTCATGGCACATGGCATTTGCTTATGAGAAACACAAGGACAGCTGCCTCAAGAGCAGAAAGAAGTGAATTCCCATACCCCTCGTGAATTCTAACTGCTACATCTAACTCAGTCTTTACCTCAGAGCCTCTCTGTGTAGCTTATAAGATAAATTAAAAAAGGAAGAAAGAAAAGGCACCAAGGTCACTTTAAAAACTCAAATTCTTAGAACTGGAGAGGTAGTAAGGAGGTAACCACTTGCTTTGTATGCTACTACTTAGGCTCTCCTCAGTCTAATCCCCAGCACCACTTACAATTCCCAAGCATCTGAAGACATCACTCCTGAGCACAGATACAGGAATAGCCCCTCAGCACTGCCAGGTGAGCCCCAACACCCTCTCTCAAAACACAAAACAAAACTTCAAATTCTTTTCCACAGGATACTTTATTTGTTATTGGAAATTAACAACTTCAGATCTTTCCTGAACAAAAATTCTCTTACAATGCAAATTTATTTATTTTTTCTTATTTACCATATAGTCATTCAATAGCCAGTCACAATCCACTCACATGCATAACGCCTTGGGTTTGATCCCTAATGCCAACAAAGCACAAGAATAAAAATACAAAATTCCAGTAAGGAAGTAGTTATTTTTTAATTATCATTCCTAGACCTTGAAAATGAAACATTGTTCCTACTAGAATAATTTTAAGAAAATGATTGGACGTAAAAGTGTTCCAGTCTCTGGGACTGCAAAGACAAATGAAAAAAGGTAGATTCACCCTACATTGCCCCTTGGTCAATGCCCACTGAACTATTTTCTTCACTACAAATCAAGTGAAACACACAGCAAGGCTGGAAAGATAGTTCTGTGGGTAGGGCACTTAATCCACATGCAGCTAACCCAAGTTTGATCATTGGCACCACATATAAACCTCTGAGTCCCACTAGGAGTTATCTGAGCCAGAGCCAGGAATAAGACCTAAGCTTCACTGGGGTATCACCAAAACAAAACAAAACAGAACAAGCAAACAAAAAAATAAATGAACACTAATTCTGGATTAAAATTAAGTTTCCATTCTCTAAAGTTTAAAAAACATAGGAAAGGAATAAAGAGGAGAGGAAGAGGGAGAGAGGGAAGAAAAATGAAGGTAGGACGTTCAGTGTACATTGTTTTCTACAGCAAATAAAAATCCCCACATAAGGCCTCCAGCATGAGTGTGTTAAGGCCCAGGAGAAACTTTCTGTCTTCCTGCTCCTATCATATATAGTTGTAAAGGATAGTCAGGTGGTGGATGCATTTCCAAGAATTACATCTAAGTTTCAAGCAAAAATAAGGCAAGTAGATCCAATGCCTTATCTCTGAGACATGTTGTTATTGACATTATTGGTATTGTTGTTGGCACTATGTGTATGAGGAAAAATGGAAGGAAGGTAGGAAGGAAGGAAGGAAGGAAGAAAGGAAGGAAGGAAGGAAGGAAGGGAGGGAGGGAGGCAGGTAGGAAAGGAGGAAGGAAGGAAGGAAGGAAGGAAGGAAGGAAGGAAGGAAGGAAGGAAGGAAGGAAGGAAGGAAGGAAGGAGGAAGGAAGGAAGGAAGGAAGGAAGGAAGGAAGGAAGGAAGGAAGGAAGGAAGGAAGGGAGGAAGGAAGGTAGGAAGGGAGGAGGGAGGAAAGGGAGGGAGGCAGGTAGGAAAGGAGGAAGGAAGGAAGGAAGGAAGGAAGGAAGGAAGGGAGGAAGGAAGGAAGGAAGGAAGGAAGGAAGGAAGGAAGGAAGGAAGGAAGGAAGGAAGGAAGGAAGGAAGGAAGGAAGGAAGGAAGGAAGGAAGGAAGGAAGGAAGGAAGGAAGGAAGGAAGGAAGGAAGGAAGGAAAAAGGAAGGAAGGAAGGAAGGAAGGAAGAAGGAAGGAAGGAAGGAAGGAAGGAAGGAAGGAAGGAAGGAAGGAAGGAAGGAAGGAGGAAGGAAGGAGGGAGGAAGGAAGGAAGGAAGGAAGGAAGGAAGGAAGGAAGGAAGGAAAAGGAAGGAAGGAAGGAGGGAGGGAAAGAGGGAGGAAGGAAGGAAGGAAGGGAGGGAGGAAGGGAGAAAGGAAGGAAGGAAGGAAGGAATAAAGGAAGGAAGGAAGGAAGGAAGGAAGGAAGGAAGGAAGGAAGGAAGGAAGGAAGGAAGGAAGGAAGGAAGGAAGGAAGGAAGGAAGGAAGGAAGGAAAGGAGGAAGGAAGGAAGGAAGGAAGGAAGGAAGGAAGGAAGGAAGGAAGGAAGGAAGGAAGGAAGGAAGGAAGGAAGGAAGGAAGGAAGGAAGGAAGGAAGGAAGGAAGGAAGGAAGGAAGGAAGGAAGGAAGGAAGGAAGGGAGGAAGGAAGGAAGGAGGGAGGAGGAAGGAGGGAAGAGGGAGGGAAGGAGGGAAGAGAGGAAGGAAGGAAGGAAGGAGGGAAGGAAGGGGAGGGAGGGAGGGAGGGAGGGAGGAGGGAGAGAAGAAGGGAGAAGGGAGGAGAGGGGATAGAAGATAAAAAGGAAAAGAGAAAGGCAAAGACAAGAGAAAATGCAGCCAATCTCAGAATACATTCCTCAACATTTCAATGGCAGAACTGATAAGCAATGTAGAATGAAGTGGAGAAAGTATCTAAGAAAGTATCTAAGAGTTTCATATTTGCACTGGAGGAAGGCAAAGCACGCAACTTGGAAATGGTGTAAGCTCAGCTAATCAACTCGGCAAATGAGCTACAAACATGCATCTGAAATGAGGGTAATTGAATTAAATTAGGAACCTGACTCAATGTCCAGAATGTCTTTAATTGTTTTAGAGCAGCATCTGTGGTTATAATGATTAAGTGCCAATTCAGACAACATACTCATTCTTTGTTCAGGCTAAGCATTAATGACTCAATCATTAATGACTCATAGAGAAATCTGTATGGAGTATTTTCAAGCCATTACAACCTATTGATTTGACTGTACTCCAATTTTTCTTTACATATGGCACAGAGATAATAAACATGGACTTGGAGTCAAATAAACCTAAATTCAAAATCTGACTTTGTCACTTATAGGCAATACCTATACCTAATCTAACATTAGGTAAGTTACCTCTGAGCCTTCATTACCTTTCTATAAAATCCTGCTTGCTCGGTTAATGATGTAAAATATGGTGAATGAATGTCCTGAGCAGGTTGCCTTCTATATCACCATCTCAGGTTCATGTCCCTGCACCCTTCATCCTGCATAGTCCCCTGAAGCCCCCTGGAAGTTATCACTGAGCATAAAACCAGGATAAAGTCCTGAGCACAGCTAAGTTTGACCCCATATATAAATGGACAGAACCTGCCAATTAGGTTATATTCACAATATAAAGTTATATTCCTATTATAAAGCCCCAGCTAGAGACTGCATTTTCTAGTCTCCTTTGCTGGTGCTGTCATGTGACTTAAGACCCAGCCAATGGGTTGTAAACATGGTGACACTTCCTAGATTACAAACCTGGGACACACAATCCTCTACACTGAATTCCCACTTCCTGCAAACTAATATGGTATCAGAGGGACCATAGGAGATTGGACAGATGCCTGCCAAGTTGAGTTTCTGAATGAGTGGAACCACTAGCTCATAGTCTTACTAAAAGTGAATCAATTTTTTACATTCTATAAACCACCAATTTATTGTCCAGTTCTCTTATAGTAGCTTGACCTACCTTAACTTGGCCCTGGCTCACAGTTAGCCCTCAATAAATTTCAGCTACTCCCCAAGTAATAAGGAAGAAGGAAATGTCCTTAAATACTTTTTTCCTTTACAGTGAAATCATGGTATTAACATAAGCTACTGAATCTCTCTGTCTCCCAGTTCTAAAATTAATAAAGTTATCATTTTACAAACTATGGAATACTGATTAATTTAAGATTTTTAGAGAAAGTTAATAACCTGAGACTAAACTCTACTAGTTTAATGAAAACTGATATAGTAATGAGTAGTTGCATAATTACCACGTTACTGTTACAAAAGAATTCCTCAGCAAAAACTATTATTATTGAAAAAATAGTAATAATATACTAATCTAAGAGGAATGATGGAGTAATATCCTAAAGGACCTCTAATCAGATAGTTTCAAATAAAACTCCAGTGGTTCAATCATAGCCATACTGACTTCAAGAACATAGTAATTTAAGAAATCATAACAGTTTCATTTAAAGTAAAAATATTTCTCATGCTCAAGGTTCAAGTATTTTAAGTCATAAAAATAAATTACCCACTTACATAATAATATGAGAATTTCAAGTTTTGTCCACGCTTGTTAGTTTTTACTTCCTGGTTTCTTTCTTGTAAAAGAATGTATGTAAAGGCTGTCTCCTGTGCTCTAGCCCCTTATTTCACAAAGAGACTTATAGAAAATTCCGCATTCATATGTGTGTATTCCTTTTCTTCTCTTATAATTATGAATCTAAATTTAGCCTTCTACTCCAACTCTTGGGAGCATTTTAAAGTAATCCTAAAAGAACTTAATTGTAACAGAGACTATCATATATTTTTTCAATGGTTAGCAAATAGGTAAGATGAGTATTTGGATTTTTTTTTAGACTGTACATATTTACCTTCTTATATAAATCAGTATAGTAGTCTAATAGAATAAATGAATCATGTAATAAACAATTTACTCTCAAGTTCAGTATGAATTTTTTATTTGAAATATTAGTAATATAACCACAGATTCTTTATTTTACCAAATATAATACTTCCCCAAGAAATGACCGCCATAATTATTTTCCCATAAATTAACAAAGATCCATATTTCCTTCCTTTAATATTTAGAATCAGTCACCACAAGCTCTTATTTGTTCATTTTATCTACACTTAGGAGATGAATTTCAAATCTATTTAAATTTCTGCTATATTTCAACACTGTGAAAATTAGGTGAAAGTCCAGTGGAATCAACAATTTGCTTAGCAACTACAAACTATAGAGCACTGTGGAAAGCACCCACTCCCCTATAAAAAGAGCACAATGGACAGGACCCAGGAATCCTCTGGTCTCCTGCCTCCTCTTCAGAGGAGGAAAGAGTGGAAGCAACTTTTCCTGTATCTGGAAAACTAGGATCAAAAAGGCAAGTCCCAGCAGTCTAACAGGGCTTCTTCCTAGTGTGATACTCCTTGCGACCTAACTTGAAATCTATTAATTGCACAAAAAAGATTTCTCAGCAATTATTTGCTAATTTGGAGTGACAAGCAAAACACAAATATTAACAAATGAGAAAGTCCTACAGTTTTTAAATCACCATTCTGAAAAATTGTACTCAGGTAGAGAATGGTCTTTGTTTATCAAAAATGCCTTAAGAGGAAAGCAAAGTTTTAGATCTGAGAAATAGCTTAAAGGCCTGGAGCACGTACTTGGTATGCAGAAGCTTCAAGTTTGGTTCCCCACACCAAGTGGTTCCTTAACACCCACAGGAGGCTCTTTTCCCCCCAATTAAAAGGCAACACTTTTGGAGACTAAACATTGACTGAGTCAACAATTCAGAAAAAAGAAATCTTCAGATATTTGGGCTAGGGTGAGAGCATGGGGTTAAGGTATATGACTTGCACACAGTCAACTTTGGTTTGATTCCTGGCCCCATATATGGTCCTCCAAGTCCCACCAGGAGTGATACATGAGCGCTGAGCCAGGAGCAAACCCTGAGAGCACTGCCTGATGTAGCCGAACCTGACATCTCCCATCACTGGTAATTAAGTTGTGCTGTCCAGATTCCGCAGCGTAAAGAAGTATATAATTCATTGGAGCATTCTTTGTCATTGTAGACAAAATAAAAATAATCTAAATAACCTGTGTAAGTAGAAAATGGATTTTTAATAACTTTCATCAAGTTTCGTCATGCTAAATAGTAGCTTAAAATAATGAAATTGATGATATGTACTAGCAGGAAAACCTTAAGACCTATCTTACTGAAGAAGCAAGCTCTTTCATAATAGTGACTTCACACAGCATCTACTGGTATTCTGGAAGGGTATTCCCTAAGCAGACAGTACCATTCACATCATCTAGAAGGAACCCTAATTTCTGTACGTGATTCGAAAAGGGACTATAACTATAGTGCAAGGATTAAAGTATTTTCCTTGCATGCAGCTAACCCCACTTAGAATTATAATTTTTACCAAGAGAATGCATTCCTTTCATGTTTGTTTATTGAAACTTTAAATTCTTCTCTAGAGGCCAGAGCAATAGCACAGTGGGGAGGCTGTTTGCCTTGCCGCGGCCGACCCGGGTTCCATCTCCGGCATCCCATATGGTCCCTGAGCACTGCCAGGAGTAGTTCCTGAGTGAAAAGCCAGAAGTAACTCCTGAGCATTGCTGGGTGTGACCCAAAAAGCAATAAATAAATAAATAAATAAATAAATTCTTCTCTAAATATTTAAAACTAAAATATTTACAATCAAGGATTCTGGGTGTATAGTCATGAATCTTGGTATTTATTGAAATACTAGCATTAAATCAAACTTAATTCTAAATACTTTAACAGCTTTTAAAATTTTTTATTATATCACCATAAGAAGACTATAACAAAGCTGTTTATGATTGAGTTTCAGTCATACAGTATTCCTGCACCCATCCCTCCGCCAGTGCACATTTCCCACCACCAATGTCCCCAGTTTCCTTCCACCACCCCCCCACCCGCCTCTATGGCAGATACTTTTCTTCTCTGTCTCTCTCTCTCTGTCTTCTTTTACACAATGTGGTCTGCAATACATACACTGAGGAGTTATCATGTATATACCTTTACCTACTTTCAATACTCAGTTCTAGTCTAGCGTTACCACTTCCAACTGTTGTCGGCAAACTAGTCCCTCTCTAACTTAACCTCTGCCCACCACATACTTACTGACAATGGAGCAGGAGAGATTGCTTAAAGTCATGGAGCACATGACTAGAGTCTCTGCTCTGACACCACATATGGTGCCAGAAGTTCCCCCAGGAGTGATCCCTGTGCACAGAGGCAGCAGTAAGCCCTGAGCATTGGAGAGTATGACCCCAAAAACAAAACTTAGAATAAATAAATACATTAGAATACTGATGTACTGGTAATATTTAGTTTTTAATTTTTAGTTATCTAACAGAATAAGTAAGAATATTTGCTAAATAGGAATGGCATACAAAGAAGTGGTTGGAATTATTAAATTATCTTAAATATTATTTCATAATATTGTCAAGACCCTGGAGGAACGGTTTGAGGCTCTTTATATTCCTGAATCAACTAGATGCCATTGGGCTACATTGGCACATGATAGGGTCCAATGGAAATGTTACTGGCACCCGCTAGAGTAAATCGATGAATAACGGGATTCAAGTGATCAACTGATTATTTCATATTCCTCAGCCCCCGCTGAGGCCTATGGTCTCCCTCTCCACCTGTGGCCTGGTCCTGAGTCTGCATCTCCTAGCAGCCCGCCAACACTCAGCCCAGTAGTGCCGCATCATGGAGACGGCTCAGGTTTTGCCTGGGATCCTGCAGAAGCATTGCTGTATCTTACCAGACAGAAATACAAATAACAACATTTTATTCATGGCTATGTCTTACCAGACAGAAATACAGGTGAAAACACTTTATTCATTGCTCTGTCTTACCAGACAGAAATTCAGATAAATTCGCTTTATGCTTTTGGTTTGAAATGATACATTTTGGATCAGTGGCAAAGCTGACATCCATGATGGATTGGTTTAGATGGCTTGATATTTTTTCATTGCATATATTATTTATCAGATGATTATGAATGAAGAGAGAGGAATTACTTGGTTCTATGTATGCATTCTAAACTGCCTGCAGAACTTCTTCTGGACCACAGAAATTAGATTGTGATGATTGCTGCTTTGAGTTTGTAAAAGAAGTTTGTTGTGCTAAGGAAGCTGAATGTATTAGACCAAAAGTTGTTTATTTTGTGGATTATACTTATTTTCCTGCCCTTTGAGGTGTTGCAGGTGTGGCTGTGGTGCCTGGCTGCATCAACAGGTGGCAGACAGGGAGATAGGCTTGTCTACTCCCAGGGAGTAGACCATCAACCATCCAGAGTCCACAGGGCTTGTCTACTAGGCCCTGTGGGACTCTGGATGGTTGGATGGTCTGACATAGAAAGAGACTGGACCTGGTGTGATTAACCCAGAACCACAGCAGAGCCTGGCAAGCTACCCATGGTATATTCAATATGCCAAAAACAGTAACAATAAAGGACCTCATTCCCCATGAGTGGAGATGTTACTGGTGCCCGCTCGAGCAAATCGATGAACAATGGGAAGACAAGTGACAAGTGACATTATTTCATAAGAATTACATCCATAGCTCTCACTTTAATTTTTCTTTAATATATTCAACACTTCAACCCGCCCCCAAAAGACACATATACAATTTTAAATGTTTTTGAACCACAAAGGTCATTAGTTACTGAAAACTTGGTTACTTGATCACTTGACTTTCCATAGATCATCGATTACTCGGCGGGCACCAGTTACATCTCAATATGTCCTGTCACATGCAAGATAGCCCAAGGGCATCTGCCCACTCCAGGAACATAAAGAGCCTCAAACCATTCCATCAAGTCATGGGAATGAGATCTATAATTGTTACTGGTATTTGGCATGTCAAATACGACACAGGTAGCTTGCCAGGCTTTGTTGTGCAGGTGGGATAACCTAGTCACCTCAAGACTAGCATTTATTGATGAACCATGCAGCCGAGCTGGGCTGCTATCAGCTCTTCTGCTGTGTGGAGTTCTGAAGAGAGGGGAGTCGGATGTGGAAAATGGCGGCCCTCATGGTGTGGGGGGTTCATCTGGCTTCTTGCGAGGCTCTGCTGGGGTGGCGGGCTAGGGCTAGAACCCGCCATTCCTCCCAGATGCCTTGTGATCAGCTGGCACAGGGAGGGCAAGTAGAAGCTCTACCCCATGTGTGAGTCTCTCATAATTCCTCATTTCCCATAAACTCTTCAGTTTGATACAAGTAGAATGATCGTTGAAGTGTATGAATGAGAAAGATCCTGAAAGGACCTGATGCTAAAATACATTGAGTCTAAGATTAAACCATGGCGGCAGAGCCACCGCGCACCTGCGCAGCCCTGGATCTGGAGTCTCTGCCTTGCGGCGGTTGGCTGTGGTGGCTGAAGCTCAGGTTCACACCCACTGAGCCCGGAGGCTGAGGACTGGGTGGAGGCCCCCCAATCCTTGCTCCAAGTCCAGCAGGTCCCCAATCCCTGTTCTGAGTCCTTGCTCCAACTGCAAACTAGATTTTTGAAATCTCAATAGCTCTCATTTTTCACTAAGAAAGAGCAATAAACTAAAAAAATTATGTACATTGGTGTGGATTAATAAATTCTATTAATTCATATAAGTCCTTGGGTGCTGGGAAGAAGACATTAAAAGTGTAGTTTATGAGAGGTTTTGAAGCCATTCTACTTCCTTCTTCTTTATAAAATACAGCAAGTTCCCTTTTCCCATATCACAAGAATATTTCTGAATCAAAACGCCCTGAGATTTACCTACAATTTTGTCATTGTAAGGTGATCTGGAGTCCACTCTTAAGAACATTGTATTTTACTAGTGGAGGAATGGGTGTTGGAACATTGTACGCCTGAAACCTTACATGAACACTCAATGACTGTGTATCTCGTAGTGATTCAATACTACTACTAATAAGAGTAATATTATATTTAAGGCACTAGAGAGAGAGAGAGTACAAAGGTTAAGGTGTTTGCCTTGCACATGGCTGCAGCTGTGACAATGGTTCAAATTCTCACACCATGTATGGTCAGTTGTCTTTTGTGACTCCTGATTATCACTGGGTGTTCCCGTCACCACCTCACACACACACCCCCAATACTGTATTTTAAATTATCAAAAGATCACCTCTATGAATTACAAGTTACACTGTGGAGAACCTGGGGTTGGAAGATTAAATGAAGTTAATTGCAAGTCACACTTGGTTTTCTAAGAGGACCAGATCTAAATTGCATAGTGACTCCCATGAATAGATGGGAGCAGCCAAAAGTCATTTCTATGTTAATGCAGAGGGCATTCTCTCATTTCTGAAACACATTTGCCTCCTTAATTATGTTTGTTTACATAGACTTTAACATGAGTGTAGTTTGCATTCCTCAAGAATATGGACAGACTTTCAGAGAAGGTGCTCAGCTGTGAGATGGGAATACACATGGTTTGAATCATGACTACAGATACCCCACTGAGTATGTAATCCACATCAGGATAATAAAAGGCCTTTTAGTTCACTCAATTATCTGGTTAGATAAATACAAACTCTAGCCAGGCTTTCTTGTCCACTGAACACAAGTGGGGCAGGATGGGGAGGCTCTTTCTAAATAAGGGAGTATAAAACTCCCGGAATACATACTCATTATAATTCCAGGTAAAATCATTGCTTTTTTCCCCTTTTTAACCATCAACGGATCATTAAGCCCAGTAAAAGTCACATATGTCACATATACTGTCTACAGTTTTAAGCAGAATGTTCTTACGTAAAGCCTAAGATGCTAAGAAGGCAGAAATTCAGTCACTGTGAGTTAAGAACAGTGATAAACCTTAAAACCAAAACTAGCCCACAATTTTGCCCTCTCCTCTATTTTCTTTAGACTGTAAGCATTTTCTAAAAGAAGCCAGATCAGATATTAGCCCTACTAAGGCATAACACGTTGGTTTTTCCAGGGAAATAAATTCTCCTACAATAATGTACTCATCAAGGGGTTGGAAAGATAGATCTATAGGCTCATCAAGGGGTTGGAAAGATAGATCTATAGGCTGAGCATATGCTTTGCATACAGGAGACCCAGGTTCAATCCCTGGCATCACATGGTCCCTGAGTACTGCCCGGATTGACTTACAAATATTGAGCTACAAGTTGTCCCTTTACACTGGCATGTGTGCCTCCACCCAAAAGATGTCAACAATAATTTTAAAAGAGCTAGAACAAAAGAAAATACAAGTAGAGTTATACACAGTTATGGCTCCAAGATAATTTAGCAGTCACTGTTTCAGAACACTCATTTGCAAATACAAATGGAGTTCCTGAAAGGAGTATTTGTCTCAATGCACATTGTTACTTAAAAGCCCAGTTTGGACTATTATGCTGGTAGGTAGCCTTGAGCCAAAATATTAACTGTTTCATGGGTAGGCAAAAAAAAAAAAAAAGCAGGCAAAAAAAATTAAATAAAATAATTATAGCTCCCTCAGAAAGTGTAATATAGATCAGTATAAACCCTAAAACAATTTGGATTTTTCTGAAGGGCTACTTTTTAGTAATGTAATTAGAGGACAATTTTCAGTTGACTCTATTTCAAAATCTCCTTTCCAAGTATGAATTTCTACTTATCTGGTTGACCTCATTTTTTATTTTTTCAAAATATTTAAACTAAGTGTGTGAATCTTTGGAAAAGTAATATTTCTTGAGCTATTTTTTTCTGGGTCCCTTTAGAGGTCCTGCTGTGAAAACTATTTTAGCTAGAATATGATCATAAGTAATGGGACTCTTTCCACTGGTATATGGTTTCCATTAGAGCAGAGTCTCCATCCATAGTTGGAAACCTTATTAGTTGAGTTACTATTGTATGATCAAAAATGCTTCACATTTACAAAAAGAAAAACACACTAGAGCAAGGTCAGTTTGACAAAAGCGTGATATTTGCAAGCAGAGCCAAGGGTTATCCATGTAAAACGCCAAGTTAAATAAGACACAATTAGATCTCATTTGGCCTCCTACCTCTCAGGATTCAGAAACTTACATTGCAGCGACCTTAGGGGAATGAGTTTTGCCCTAATTGTATCTTGTTGCCCTTGGCCTATCAACATTACTCAGCCTCTTTGACAGGCGCTTTCAACAAATATCACACTTTCTTGTGTCTTGCTGACCTTTTTTTCAAATGGGCTTTTTCTTTTCCTTATTGAATGCTTTTGAGCAGATATCATATTTTATTTTGTTTAGGAAGACAAAATAAAGAATGAGATTTTAGTCATCTACATGGTCATGAGAAGAAAACAGACATCAACTACAGAATTTTTAGAAAAACGTCCTCCTAACCCGTTCTTAGGATGCAGACTTTTCTGCCACACTAAATCCATGGTGTCCATCATTCTTAGGCTATCTTAGACATATAAGATGGCATGGTGTCATCTTAGAGACATTAGATCTTAGAGATCTTAGAGATGAAACATCTCAGAGACAGATCATGTGCCCAGATTTTCCAGTGTCAATATTTAGGACTGAAAATTTGCATTTCAGAGGTACAAGATGTTCTCTGCCTGGAAGTGGTATCTCTCCTCATCTTACATTTTTTCTTCTCATGATTCCTATTATCCCTGATAAATAGCAATCTAAAAATATATTTTAGGGGTTATACTTAGAAGTGTTTGGTGGACTACTCCTGGTTCAGTTACTTAGAAGTAGCTGGGAACCATGTGGTGCTTAGTGTCGAAACTGGGCCTCTGATCAGAGCATTCACATTAACCCTTAAGCTATCTTCTTGAATCCCAGTAAGTGCTTTTGTAGAAGTAAGTCTTGACTGTTGAAAAGCAAGTGGCGTGTAATTCAGATCCAGGTTTAAGTTTTGGACAATAAGCTGGTTTTGGAAATTGCACCTGGTAATACTCAGGAGACCTGGTAGAACTCAGGTAGTACTCAGGATGCCAGGGATTGAATCTGGGTCAGCTGCCTGCAAGGCAAGCACCCCACTTGCAGTACTGAACTCCTTCCCACCTCCATCTTTCTTTAAAAAAAAAGTGAATCTGAAATATTGTATTAGTGACAGTGGTCTACATAGATGAATAAAGAAAGTGCTGAGGAAACAGTTAAGCATAGGGAAGGTGCTGCTGGAAATGTAGTGCAGAAATAGTGCAAGTTCAATAAATATTTAAAAATCACTTGAGCCACTAGAGGGAGTGTGTACAGGTCTGCTTGGAGAAAAAGTTTATTACGCATTTTAATTAGCAACCCAGAAGCTATGGCCAGGCACAATCTTTTCCTTGTTTAAATGAAGTGTTCAAAATTAATGCTTAAAATTAGATAGAGACCTATAGAATATTTACATATATGTTATTTCTCATCACACAATATTGAACTTTAGTCATTTGTTTATGTGATATTAGAATATGAAATGTAGGAATTTGCAGCATTACTGTGCACCATATACTTAAATAGCAACTTAATAGAAGTTAACTCAACAGCTCAACCCTAATGTTGTATTTTAGAACTATCTGAGCAGAAGTCAGGTATTTCTTCTTTAAAAGTTACAAAGTCACCTTTGTGATCATTTTACAGTGGAAGAAAAAGAGGTCCAGTGTAGTTAATTAATTATTCAAATCACAGGTCTCGCTAACATTTAACTCAGGCTAAAAACTTTGGGTCAAAATGAATAGAAAACATTTTAACAAGCCAAGTCACTTAGCTAATTCCTGTTAAGATACCTAAGTAACTGGTTTTCCTAGAACTATTATGAGAGGTAGGAGATAAAATAATAATTTAGTTTGCAACACAAACTGAAAAGTATTTGGAGTTTTTTGGGTTTTTTTTTTTATTGGTTTTGTTTGGTTTTTTTTTTTTTTTTGCCTTTTTTGTACACACCAGAAATGCTCAGGAGTTACTCCTGGCTCTGCACTCAGGAATTACTCCTGGCAGTACTCAGGGATGGGATGCCGTGACTCAAACCCATGTCAGTTGTGTGCAAGGCAAATGCCCTACCAGCTATAATATCGCTCCAGCTCTTATTTGGAGTTTTCTTAATAAGGATATATAGTTTTAGCCAAAAAAATATTGCTACGTTGGATATAATGATAAAGAGAACAGATCTAAATACCCAGAAACCAGTTAATATTTAAATATATAATGTGCAATACCATTTAAAAAAATGGTACACCCGGCAGAGCAGAAACCAGCTTTACCCGTTGAAACCCCTGCATTCCATGGACCACGAGAGCAGCTTCCGACCCGAGTCCACCATCCCGATGGAGCCTCTGAAGACCAAGAGAAACTCCCCACAACTTGCTGGCAGCGATCTTCACAATCCACACTCTGCAGCTGGTAAAATCTCCACCCAGCAGATTAATCCAGTCTCCAACCCGCAGATTAATCCAGTCTCCAGCCTGGCTTGTCAGAAACCCAGCCTACAAGGACCCGCCCTGCAGAGACCCGCCCTTCAGAGGAGAGTATTTCAAGCCCAGGAATGCTTGAGCCTAAGACACAGGTACACCCGGCAGAGCAGAAACCACCTTTCCCCTTTGTGCGTGGCCACTATGCAGCCGCGATTTACCTCCAAATTACCGTAAATATTCTACCCACCCCTCTGAGAGAGCCCCCACAAAGTAATGAGAATATAGCGCCCGCATGGCAGAGCCTGGCAAGCTGTCCGATGTGTGTTCGATATGCCAAATCCAGTAACAGAAATGTTTATTTTCCTGACCCCGAAAAGAGCCCTTAATATGGCAGCAGTAAGAAAGGCAAACAAGCAGTGCCTGATAAAATTTCATGGCCATCCTAGGCTGCCAAAACGAAGAAGGACTAAAATGACTGTCTGTACTTTCAATGCACGAACACTGGCATCGGAAGCATATATTGAGGATCTGATGCTGCAAGCGCAAAAGATCAAGTACGACATCATTGGTCTGACTGAGACGAGCAGGCATCAGTTGCATAATGCTGTATTTGACACCGGAGAAGAATTGTTCCCTTGGAACATGCGACAAAAGAGGCATTGGTGGCATTGGTGTCCTTGTCAACACAAACATGGCCTTCAACATTGATTTATTTGAATGCCTAACAAACCGAATAGGACGATTACACTTGAAGAGATGTGGCCCACTGCCAGCAATTTCTATCTTCATTGTCTACGCACCAACATCCACATACAAAGAAGATGAAATTGAGAAATTCTACATGGAATTGGAGGAGTTCTATAAAAAAGATCACACCTTCTACAAGATCATAGTCGGTGATTTTAATGGCAAGATAGGACCGAGAAGATCGGCTGAAGAACTCCACATCGGGACCCATGGCCTAGAATGGAACAAACAGGGTGAGAGACTATCTGAGTTCATCATGTCCACCAAGACCATTCATGGGAACTCACAGTTCCAGAAGGCTGAAGCGAAACGTTGGACATGGGAATCTCCTGGTGGACAGTTCCACAATGAAATTGACCACATCATCTTCAATCAACGATTTTGTCTGACCAATGTAGCTGTCGTCCCCAAATTCCAAACAGGATCGGACCACCGTCTCCTTCGTGCAAAATTCTACTTCCCGCAATGGGGAGAAAAGGCTGCAAAGTTTAAGAAGAGAACTCCCAGAATGACCACCAACTGGAAACTCTTTGGCACCATTGCAGCAACATGGGAAGATACCATCATTGAAGACATCGATGAAGAATACAACCAACTGGTTCAGCACCTCCATGATTGTGCGAAGAATGCTGAGAGAGAGAGGAAGACACAAAAGGACGCTTGTCTTCAGAAACTCTTGAGCTCATTCGCCAACGTGGCAAGGCGCGAGCCTCAGGAGACCAAATGCTAACGTCCAAGCTTGCTAAACGGTGCAGAGAAGCGATAAAAGAAGACCTCAAAGACAGAAGAGCAGAAATACTGGAAGATGCAGCAGAAGCCGGAAAAGCATTTGCACCGCCCGCCTGTCCTTTGCCAACTATAAGACCAAGATGACTGCCCTCCGAAGCCCTAATGGATCTATCACATCTTCCAGAAAGGCAATGGAGAAGATTATCCCGGACTTCTACTCAAATCTCTTTGATAGCCACATCCACCTGCCCACATACCAAATTCCACAGGATGGATATGCCATTCCCAACATTCTCCCTTCTGAAATCCGACATGCCATCTCGTCGGTAAAGAAGGGAACAGCACCAGGCCCAGACAAAATCAGACCCGAACACCTGAAGAATCTGCCATCAGTACTCATCAACACACTAGCTCGGCTCTTCACACGCTACCTGTCCATATGCAAGGTGCCCTCCCAATGGAAAACCAGCAGGACAGTTCTACTGTTCAAGAAGGGAGACATTCACCGCATCAGCAACTATCTCCCCATCTGCCTGTTGTCCGTCATCTACAAGCTGTTTACACGAGTCATCCTGAACAGGATTAGCAGAACACTAGATGAAGGACAACCATGCGAGCAAGCAGGCTTCCGGAAAGGATTCAGCACAATCGACCATATCCACACAGTAACCAAGCTCATCGAGGTTTGTAGGGAGTACAAGATGCCGCTCTGTCTCACGTTCATTGATTTACAGAAAGCCTTTGATTCTGTGGAGACTGAATAAGTCATCGAAGCCCTAGCCAAACAGGGTGTTCAAACCCAATGCATCAAGATCCTTCATGAGCTGTATTACGGATTCACCACCAGGATCTCACCATTCTACAAAGAAGTGATCATTAATGTGAAAAGAGGGGTTCGACAGGGTGATACCATTTCACTAAAACTCTTCAGCGCCACCCTCGAGAACATCATGCAACAATTAGAATGGGAAGGAATAGGAGTGAAGATAGATGGTCAGCAACTACACCACCTCTGCTTCGCTGATGACATCGTTCTAATAACACCAAACATTAGCCAAGCGGCACAAATGCTAGCTGACTTTGGCCGAGAATGTGGAAAGATAGGTCTACAGCTGAATCTAAAGAAAACCATGTTTTTGAAGAATGAACTAGTTCCTGAGGCCCCATTCACTCTCAATGGAACAAATATCTCTGAATGCAGCAGTTATGTGTACCTAGGTTGAGAAATCAACATGATGAACGACCTAAAACCTGAGCTGCGCAGGAGGAAGAGAGCGGCATGGAATGCCTTCAAAGGCATCGAAGAAATAGCTAAAAAAGACAAAGAACCTCTGGCTCCGGGCACATCTCTTTGACTCCACCATTCTCCCTGCATTAACATACGCCTCAGAGACCTGGGCCCTACGAAAGCAGGATGAGAATGCTATTCAGGTCTCCCAGAGAGGAATTGAAAGAGCTATGCTTGGAATATCACGCCTCACTCAAATGAGAGAAGGAATCCGGAGTTCTGACCTCCATCGCTATTCCAGAATCAGGGATGCTGTCTCAGGTTGCCAAGGCATCGAAAATCAGATGAGCTGGACATGTAATGCGATTTGGAGACAACCGCTGGACTAGAGCCATTACCCACGGGATGTCAAAAGATCACGTGGCCGCCTCCTACAAGATGGTCAGACTTCCTTGTCAAGACCCTGAAGGAACGGTTTTGAGGCTCTTCATATTCCTCAATCAACCAGATGCCATTGGGCTACATTGGCACGTGATAGGGTCCAATGGAAATGTTACTGGTGCCCTCTCGAGCAAATCAATGAATAACGGAATTCAAGTGATCAA
>JAJIBD010007119.1:0-76702 GCA_021461705.1 Cryptotis parvus | reverse complement strand
CATTGTCCAGACGCTGGGAAAATGTCCCACGACCAGAGGACCAGCAAAGCCGGTTCGAGCCCAAGTAGGCGGCTCCAAGAGGCGGGAAGCACTGGGAAGTCGTCAGACGGAGGCGCGGTCACCCCTTCCCCCTCCATCGTGACTAGCCCGGTTTCCCGCCCAGGAGGCGCTGACGGCCCCGGCATCCAGAGTCTTGCAGACGGCTCGGGAGGCGGGAGCCTGGCTCGCGCCGGGCCTCAGCTGACTATGGAACCCCGAGGAGGGCAGATGGGCTTTGGGAGTGGGCCCGCCGCCCCGGGGGGTCCCAGAAGCAGCCGGATGAGACTCGTTCCACCACACTAGCCACCATTTTCGTTGTCCAGACGCTGGGAAAATGTCCCACGACCAGAGGACCAGCAAAGCCGGTTTGAGCCCAGGTCGCGTGGCCGCTTCGCCGCGCTGGCCACTAGGGTGGTGAAACAATGATGTTTTTTGGTACACTGCATTCCGCGAACAGCAGGAGGGTTTGCTGAGAGGGAGATATACAGAGGAAGGAGATGACATATAGAGCCCGCCGGGTGGTTGGGATTCGGGAGGGGGAGGGAGACAGGACGTTGGTGATGGGAGATGGGTTCGGGTGGAGGGTGCATCTTGGAACCCTGTGGAGCCAGGACTCCACATGAGCATCCTTCAATTAAAAAAAAAAGGAGAAAAGGTGGAATAAATAAATAAATAAATAAATATCTGCAGGGCTAGCCACAATGTGTAAAAGAAGAGGGAGAGAGATGCAGAGATAGAGAGAAAGAGAGGAAGCAGGGCTACCTGCTATTAAGGCAGCCTGGGGGTGAGTGGGGGAGGGTGGAGTACATTGGTGGTGGAAATGGGGTACTGGTGGAGGGATGGGTGCTGGAATACTGTATTACCAAGAACCAATTGCACCTTTGTAATTGTATGTCTCACGGTGGTATAATAAAGAATAAAAAAATTAAAAAAAAAAGAAGGACCTTGTGGGTACCATCTAGATTACATGAAGCCCATGAAATTAAGATGTACCAGCCCCCTCTCTTTCCCCAGTGTTTTACACAAAAGAAAATCTTGTAATCTGGGAAGAAGGGATTAGTCCTTGGTGTAATCCTTTGTTTAGACTTGAGGTACTGTCTCCCCACTTTGGTGGGACACTTCTCTGGTGGGATCCACTTTGGTGGGACTCTCTGGTGGAATCCTCTTTTTTTTTTTTGCTTTTTGGGTCACACCCAGCGATGCTCAGGGGTTTCTCCTGGCTCTGCACTCAGGAATTACTCCTGGCGGTGCTCGGGGGACCATATGGGATGCCGGGATCAAACCCTGGCCGGCACAGGCCAGCTGTGTGCAAGGCAAATGCCCTACCGCTGGGCTATCGCTCCGGCCCCTGGAATCCTCTTTGGTAGGAGACTTGGGCTCATGTATGGTCTAAGTTCTGACCAGAGCTAGAGGTCTTCCATTATATTGCATTGCACTGGTAGAACTTGTACTGTTAAAAGCCTTTTGGAACTGCACCAGAATTGTGAGTTTTCATCCATTTCCTGGCGGCCTCAGAGGTAGAAGAGAACTTCTGTCCTGATACTGTTGGGGGACCCTCAGCGGCTCCCCCAACAGGTCATGTCAGTCTGTTCCATGACGGTATCACTTGTATCACTTGTCTTCCCATTGTTCATCGATTTGCTCAAGAGGGTACCAGTAATATCTCCATACATCCTTTCAAGTGCTAGTGTAGCCCAAGGGCATCTGCTAGCTCCAGGAACATGAAGAGCCTCAAACAATTCGTTCAGGTCATGGAAATGAGGTCTATGTTACTGGTTTTTGGCTTATCAAATAAAACACAGGTAGCTTTCCAGGCTTTGCTGTGTGGGTAGAATACTCTTGAAGTCATCTCTGATCCATGACTGTACTCTTAACTATTATACTTCTTTTTTTTGTATATTCTTTTTTATTTTTCCAGATATCAATTTTATTAAAACAATTGTTAGAAAATTGTCCATCATGTTCTCTTAACTACTTAGTAATTCTACAGTTCCATTTTTGTCTTCACCTTGTATTTTGTTTCAGGATGTTTCAGGTCATGTCTGAAACTTTGTTTTTCATATTCTTAAAACGTATTTTAGTAGCTTGTAAACAGAGGCATGCCAGTCCTCTGTGGCATAACGTTTCCATTTCCTCTCTTGTTTTCTTTTAGGCTGCTATTGGTTTTCCAGGATAGCCAGGGATAAGAGAGGAAAATCAGGACCTTCATTATGTTTTACATTATGCTTTTTTTTTCTAATTGGCGATCATGGCATGAATCATGATACTTGTTGGGATTAGTATTATATATAATCAGTCTGACATTTTCTTTTTTTTAATTAAACATTTTATTATACCACTGTGAGATATACAATTACAACGTTGTTCACTTTTGGAGGTTTTGGTCACATAGTGTTCCAGCACCCGCCTCCACCAGTGCCCATCACCCATCACCCATGTCCCCAATTCCCTCCCCCTCCCATAGCCTGCCTAAATGGCAGGTTCTTTATCTCTTTTCTTTCTCCCTCTCTCTCCCTTCATTCTCCTACACATTGTGGGTTGCACTACATACACTTGGAAGCCATCATGTGCATTTTTTGCCTGTATTTAATGCTCAGTTCTATGTCGGTATCAGCCCTTTCGACATTTATTCACACATGTTCCCTTCTCTGTCTTACCTAACCCCTGACTCCCTCATGTTTGTGGTAATTTCCACTTTTGGTAAGACCACCTGATATATTTATGTCATGCAAATAAATGCAGTCATTCTATGTCTCTCTCTTTCCTTCTGACTAATTTCACTCAACATGATCCTTTCCATGTCCATCCATTTATAGGCAAATTTCATAACTTCATTTTTCCTGACAGCTGCATAGTATTCCATTGTGTAGATGTACCACAGTTTCTTTATCCAGTCATCAGTTCTCAGGCATACTGGTTGTTTCCAGGTTCTGGCTATTGTGAGTAGTGCTGCTATGAAAATAAAAGTGCGGATTGTGTTTCCGCTGTGTGTTTTTGGCTTCCCAGGGTATATTCCCAGGAGTGGTATGGCTGAGTCAAAAGGGAGCTCAATTTCTAGTCTTTGGAGGAATGTCCATATTGTTTTCCAGAAAGGTTGTACAAGTCGACATTCCCACCAACAATGTATGAGAGTCCTCTTTTCCCCACATCCATGCCAGAACTTGTTGCTTTTACCCTTTTGGATATGGGCCAGTCTCTGTGGTGTGAGGTGATATCTTAACTATTATACCTCTTAAGGTACTTAGATGTGCCATGTCAAGAGTAGGGTAGCTTACGACTTGTCCTGTGTCAATTCAAGTCCAACAGTGGGACCCTCCTTTTGGGGTGTAAGGAACTAGGGTCAGCCTGAGGTCAACTAAGGTCAACTCAGTCAGTTAAATATGATGGATACCCAAGAGTAAATATTTCAGAGACAATTGATTCCTATATTACAAAAGCGTACCATTAACTGTCTTCATGTGTCTGTACAATAAAGGACATTGTTCTAAGATAGAAATATGCATAGGATATAAAGGAAAGAGACAAACAATGTTTCACTTGATCACTTGACATCCCGTTATTCATCGATTTGCTCAAGCGGGCACCAGTAACATCTCCATTTGAGCCTATCATGTGCCAGTGTAGCTCAATGGCATATGGTTGCTTTAGGAATATGGAATAGCCTCAAACTGTTCATTCAGGGTCTTAACGAAGAAGTCTGACCATCTTGTAGGTGGGCGGCCACGTGATCTTTTGACATCCCGTGGGATCCAGTAGGTAATGGCTGTAATCCAGAGGTCATCTCCAAATCACATTACATGTCCAGCCCATCTGATTTTTGATGCCTTGGCAAACAAGACAGCATACCTGACTCTGGAACAGCAACGGAGGTGGGAACTCCAGATTTCTTCTTTCACTTGAGTGAAGCGTGATATTCCAGGCATAGCTCTTTCAACTTCTCATTGGGAGGCCCGAATAGCATTCTCATCTTGCTTTCGTAGGGGCCCAGGTCTCTGAGGCATATGTTAATGCAGGGAGAATGGTGGAGTCGAAAAGATGTGCCCGGAGCAGGAGGTTTTTTGTCTTTTTAGCTATTTCTTCGATGTGTTTTGAAGGCATTCCATGCAGCTCTCTTCCTCCTATGCAGCTCAGTTTTTAGTCGTTCATCATGTTGACTTCTCAACCTGGGTATGCATAACTTCTGCATTCAGTGATGTTTCTTCCATTGAGAGTGAATGGGGGACTCTGGAACTAATTCATTTCTCATGAATATAGTTTTGTTGAGATTCAGCTGTAGACCTATCTTTCCACATTCTCGGTCAAAGTCAGCCCAGCATTTGTGCTCGCTTGGCTAATGTTTGGTGTTATTAGAATGATGTTATCAGCAAAGCAGAGGTGGTGTAGTCACCGACTTTCTAGACTCACTCCCATTCCTTCCCATTCTAATTGTCGCATGATGTTCCCGAGGGTGCTGCTGAAGAGTTTCAGTTAAATGGTATCACCCTGCTGAACTTCTCTTTTGACATCAATGATCACTTCTTTGTAGAATGGTGAGATCCTGTTGGTGAATTCAACCAGCTCAAGAAGGATCTTGATGTATTGGGTTTGAACGCCCTGTTTGGCTAGGGCTTCGATGACCTCTTCAGTTTCCACAGAATCAAAGGCTTTCTTTAAATCAATAAACGTGAGACAGAGTGGCATCTTGAACTCCCTACAAACTTCAATGAGCTTGGTTACTGTGTGGATATGATCGATTGTGCTGAATCCTTTCGGAAGCCAGCTTACTCACATGGTTGTCCTTCATCTAATGTTCTGCCAATACTGTTCAGCATCTACAATCTGAAACATTCCTAAACAGGAATGTTTCATTTACAATACAAAATTCAAAGGCATCAGAAGGTTTATCTTTTTAAGTTGCTTTGTCTGGATTAGGAGATAACGTGATTAACAGGTAGGGAAGAAGTACACAGGGGATGTTAAAGTTAAAGATGGAGGATTGTCCACAGAGTGGGAAAGGATATTCACCCAATACCCATCTGACAAGGGGTTAATATCCAGGATATATCAGGCACTGGTAGCACTCCACAAGAAAAAAGCAGCCAACCCCATCAAAAAATGGGGAGAAGAAATGAACAGAAGCTTCCAAAAAGAAGAAATTCGAATGGCCAAAATGCATATGAAAAAGTGCTCTTCATCTTTAATCATCAGGGAGATGCAAATCAAAACAACAATGAGGTACCACCTCACACCACAGACACTGGCACACATCCAAAACAGCAAGAACAACCGGTGCTGGCGTGGATGTGGGGAAAAGGGACTCTCAAAACTGTTGGTGGGAGTGCTGACTGGTCCAGCCCTTTTGGAAAACAATATGGGCATTCCTCCGAAAACTAGATATTGAGCTCCCATTTGATCCAGCAATAGCACTCCTGGGAATATACCCTAGAGACCGAAAAACACATAGCAGAAACACTATCTGTACTTCTTTATTCATCTCTGCTATTCACTATAGCTAGAATCTGGAAACAACCTAAATGCCCGAGAACAGAGGACTGGCTAAAGAAACTGTGGTTCATCTACACTATGGAATACTATGCAGCTGTCAGAAAAGATGAAATTAACCTGCAAATGGATGGACATGGAGACTATCATGCTGAGTGAAATTAGTCAGAAGGAAAAGGACAGATATAGAATGACTGCATTCATTAATAGGACATAAATAGATACCAGTGTTTTACTTAATGTGGGAAATGGTAATGGCAGATTAAAACTCACCATTGAATATACACAGAGAAACTTGAGTGATAAACTCTAAATATCTGCAGGGCTAGCCACAATGTGTAAAAGAAGAGGGAGAGAGATGCAGAGACAGAGAGAGAGGCAGAGAGAGAGAAGAGAGGAAACTGGGGTACCTGCTATTGAGGCAGTCTGGGGGTGGGGGGAGGGGGTGGGGGTACATTGGTGGTGGAAATGGAGCACTGGTGGAGGGATGGGTGCTGGAACACTGTATGACGGAAACCCAACATGAACATCTTTGTAATTGTATATCACATGGTGGTGTAATAAAATATTAAAAAAAAAAAAAAAAAATTCTGTAAGAAGAAAGTCCTTCTTTTAGTATGACATTTATTTTGACATAGGGAAAGTGTGGGTTGAGTTTGTTGCTTGTTACACAGATAATCTGTCTGGTTTTCTTTTCCTTCATGGAGAAAATTGTAGCACTAAAACTATTTTTACGATCACGATCACGATCACGATCTTCCCGTTGATCATCTATTTGCTAGAGCGGGCACCAGCAATATCTCCATATGTCCTGTCTCATGCCAGTAGAGCCAGGGCATCGGCTTGCTACAGGAACATAAAGAGCCTCGAACCATTATATTAGGTCATGAGAATGACCTAATATAAGTGTTACTGGAATTTGGCATATCATATACAACACGAGAAGCTTGCCAGGCTTGCCGAGCAGGAGGCAATAGTTTTACATCATCATAGATTTACTGCCAGCTCCTGATGATGTAAAACTATTTTTACAATAAAAATAAAACTGTGACCAAAGACATGTTGAAGACAGGGAAAGATTAAATTAATTTTTGCCAGGAACACAGTGAACTCATTAGGTCTGCAGGCTCAGACAATATTTTCACCCTACGTAATTTGTTTCTTATAAGCTGCTTTATTGGCCTGTACATTTTATACAAAATGTGTACATGGTAAATTTAGTATATAATTTTGTGGGAGTTTCTTTTTGTTTGTTTGCTTCAGAACATTTCCACCCTCTCATAAAATTCCCTTGTGCTCATCTGCAGTTTATCTTGCTCTGACACCTTCTCCCAAACCCCACCACCTTTCAGTCCTATCAAAGCCTGAGTCAGGTGTATACTTGCCCCACTAAAGACCTCAGCCACAGGTAGCTAGAACTATTGTCTTTCTCCATTCATTCATCTATTCATCACTCTGTTTCCACAACTGCAAATGGTATGAACCTCCCTTCACCTAACCATGGCTTATCCTGGCAGAACATCATCTCCAACTGAGAAAAAGGTCAGAGGAGCAAGTTAGGAAGTTATGAAAACTGCCCTGGGCAAGGATATTGTAAACTCTTTTCTGTCCCTACTTTTAGTTTAGCTGCATTTCTCTGACATACATTTTTCAAATATTATTGTGTACAGTTTTTTACAGGAAGATTGGCTGAGCTTTCACCATAGCTAGAAGTCCTGATAATTTTTAGTTATTAGAAACAATTTAGTTTTGCAATGCCAGAACTGAACCCTTGAACTTATGGCTTGAACATGCAACTCACTGTACCACTGAGTCACAATCTTGTGTGTGTGTATTTTATGTATATATGTATATATACATATGTTATATACATATATACATATCATAGAAGAATATATAATATATATACATATATTACTTGATCACTTGACATCCGGTTATTTGTCGATTTGCTCGGGCGGGTGCCAGTAATGGTTCCATTTGTCCCTGTCACGTGGCAGTGTAGCCCAATGGCATCTGCTTGCTCCAGGAATACGGAAGAGCCTCAAGCTGTTCGTTCAGGGTCTTGATGAAGAAGTCTGACCATCTTGTAGATGGGCCACCACATGATCTTTTGATGTCCCCTGGGATTCAGTCAGTAATGGCTCTCATCCAGTGGTCATCTCCAAGTTACGTTACATGTCCAGCCCTTCTGATTTTCAATGTCCTGGCAAAAGAGACAGCGTCCCTGACTCTCGATCTTTAATGGAGGTCAGAACTCCAGATTCCTTCTATCACTTGAGTGAGGCGTGATATTCCAAGCATAGCTCTTTTGATTCCTCTTTGGGAGACCTGAATAGCGTTCTCATACTGCTTTCATAGTGCCCAGGTCTCTGAGGTATATGTTAATGCAGGGAGAACGGTAAAGTTGAAGATATTTGCCCAGAGCCCTAGGTTCATTGTTGTTTTAGCTATTTCTTTGATGCTCTTAAAAGTGTTCCATGTGGCTCTCTTCCTCCTGTGCAGTTCAAGTGTTAGGTCGTTCGTCATGTTGAGTTCTTGACCTCAAGAACACATAACTGCTGAATTCAGAGATGTTTGTTCCATTGAAAGTGAATGGGGCCTCTGGAACTAGTTCATTTTTCATGAACATTATTTTGTTGAGATTCAGCCGTAAATCTACCTTTCCACATTCTCAGTCGAAGTCAGCCAGCATTTGTGCCACTTGGCTAATGTTTGGTGTTATTAGAACTATGTCATCAGCGAAGCTGAGGTGGTGTAATTGCTGACCATCTATCTGTACTCCCATTCCTTTCCATTCTATTTGTCACATGATTTTTCGAGGGTGGCAGGCACTAAAGAGTTTTTGTGAAATGGTATCACCCTTCCAAACCCCTCTTTTGACATCAATGACCACTTCCTTGTAGAATGGTGAGATCCTGGTGGTGAATCAGTAACACAGCTCATGAAGGATCTTGATGTATTGGGTTTGAACGCCCTGTTTGTCTAGGGCTTCAATGACTGCTTCAGTTTCAATAGAGTCAAAGGCTTTCTTTAAATCAATGGATGTTAGAGCAGCATCTTGAACTCCCCACAAACCTCAATGAGCTTGATTACTCTGTGGATATGATCGATATGTGTGTATGTGTATATACATATATTATGTGTATATATATGCACACATAATATATGTATATATATATACATATATGTATATACATATATAAATGTATATATAAAATATATACAATATGATTTCCTTTTTTAAAGTGCCACAGGCAAGACATGTGCTCTGCCACTGAATCACATCCCTAACTACAACTCTTTTTTTTTGGTGAATTTTCTTGGTTTCTTTCATAAAGAATTTCCATGTATGAACATCTTATGAACATCTTTGTAACTGTATATCTCATGGTGGTATAATAAAATATTTAAAAAAATAAAATGCATTTCTGCTCCATAAAAAAAAAAGAGCTACTTGCAGATGCAGACTGGTGGGTGGGAAGCAAATGGGGTTGGGATGGGGTCATTGGTAGAGGCAAGTAAGTGGACACTGGTGAGAGAAGTGGTGTTGAGACATCATATGCCTGAAACCCAATCATGAACAACTTTGTAATTTCATGATGACTAAATCAAAAAGAAAAAAAAAGAATTTCCATGGTGAATTGATCTTTATAATCTTTGTAATCCATTGCTCTATTTTTCATTTTGCCATTTTTTCCCTTTGGAACTTTTCTAGTTGGTTTCTGTTCTCACTGGTTCTGTTTTCTAATTGTCCCAACATACTAGGTCTGATTTCAGCAATATCTTTTCTGTACACGGTCACTGAGATGGATTTTATTGTTTTTCTCAGTTGACTTTTTTTAATTATATCACCGTGAGATACACAATTACAAATTGTTTATAAATGGGTCTCAGTCATACAATGTTTCAGCACTTGTTCCTCTACCAGTACCCCATTCCCACCACCAATGACCCCACATTCCCTCTCACCCACCCCAGCCTTCCTCTATAGCAGGCACTTTTCTTTTTCTTTTTTTTTATTTTTTTTTACTACAACACCATGAGATATATAATTGCAAAGTTGTTCATATTTGGCATTCTTGAATGCCTTCAAGAACATCGAACAAATAGCTAAAAGGACAAATAACCTCTCCGGCTCTGGGCACATCTCTTCGACTCCACCATTCTCCCTGCATTAACATAGACCCTGCATTAATGTAGACCTGGGCCCTATGAAAGCAGGATGAGAACGCTATCTGGGTCTCCCAAAAATGAATTGAAAGAGCTATGCTTGGAATATCATGCCTCACTCAAGTTAGAGAAGAATCTGCAGTTCCGATCTTCATTGATGATCTAGAGTCAGGGCGCTGTCTTGTTTTGCCAAGGCATCGAAAAGCAGATGGACTGGACATGTAATGCGACTTGGAGATGACAGCTGGATGAGAGCCATTACCGACTGGATCCCATAGGACATCTAACTATCACATCGCCGCCTACCCACAAGATGGTCAGACTTCTTCGTCAAGACCCTGAACAAATGGTTTGAGGCTTTTTGTATTCCTGGAGCAAGAAGATGCCCGCTCGAGGGAATTGATGAATAATCGGATGTCAAGTGATCAGGTGATCAAGCTCATATTTGGGTTTCAGTCATACAGTGTTCTAGCACCCATCCCTCCACGAGTGCCCATTTCCCACCACCAATGTGCCCTAATTTCCCCAATATCCCCCATCCTGTGTCTATGGCAGGCACTTTTCCTTCTCTCTCTGTCTCTCTCTGTGTGTCTCTCTCCCTCTTATCTTACACATTGTGACTTGCAATACATACATTTAAAGGTTAACCTGTGTCGGGAGTGCTGCCGGGTCCCTGACAGTGCCAGGAAGTGAGTTCCCTTCTACCTCTGAAGCCGGCAGGGAATGGATGAAGACTCAGGAGTCCGATGTAGTTTTAAAAGGGCTTTACTATCACAGGTTCCAATATACAATCCAAGAGCAGGGAAAACCTCCGGACTCTGGGTTCCCAGCTAGGCCCCAGCCAGGTGTAGATCAAGATGGCTGCCACCACGTGTTAAGGCCCAACAGAGAATGGAGAGGACGGAGAAGCAAAACACCAAGGGAAGCCGAAAAGGCAAAAGGGGAAAAAAGAGAGCCAGCTTCTTTCTTCTTGCAGCTTATCTTATATCTAGAAATCCGCCCAAACTCCCCAGCCCAGCCCATTCTGGGCTGGGCTATCTAGGGATGAAAACAGGAAAATAGCTTTATAGAAATGTAGCAACTTCAGGAGCCCATCGGGCTGTTTACAAGGACCCAGTGCTAATTCAAAGCCTCCTAGCAGAGCTGGGAGAAGCTATAAGCTAAATGTAACTTCCCATGGCAGGAAGTATCAAATGCCCTCAGGTAATTTCTCCCAGCATCTCACCTAATGTCTTGAACCAAGATCTGCCTGGAATTGCCTTTATAGGGTAGAGAGGGGGTTTCTGAGATGGCATGTCTCTGTACCAAAGACTAATACTAATGCCAGTTAAATATTTCTCCAAGCCTTCACAATTGTCTCGTCTACTTCACGGTAGTTTTGTATTTTTAGTTGCCTTTGAGTTATCAGGGAGTCATGCTTGCTTGCTTGGAGGCAAACCGCATTTCTCTATGGTCTAATTACTTAGGGATCCTACATGGCCAGGCAAATATGCTGGTAAAATCTAGCTAGTCCCACGATGATTGTGGTAGTATGAGAGAATATTTATACCAGCCAGTACAGAATACATGGTCAGATAGACTGCCACATTCAGACTATCCCCCTATCTATGAAGTGACCTGCAGGAGGCAATCCAGGGCAGATGCAGAGGCCTAGGCTTTTAGGTGTCCTGCAACAAACCTGTATATCCATTTGCCTACTTTCAGTACTCAGTTCTAGGCTGGTATTATCGTTTACAATAATTATTAGTACACCGTTCCTTTCTCTGTCTTACCTAAGCTCTGACTCCCACACATTTGCAGTAGGTTCCACCCACTGACAAGACCTCCCGATCCATGTTTTGTCTGGCTTTGTATATTGGTATCATGCTATTTTTTATATCCCACAAATGTCCTTTTACCTCGGGCTAATTTCACTCAGCATGATCCTCTTCAGGTCAATCTATTTATGGTCAAATTTCATGACTTTGTTTTTCCTAACAACTGTGCAGTATTCCATTGTGTAGATGTACCAAAAGTTTCTTTATCCAGTTGTCTATTCTCCAGTTGTTTCCAGATGCTGGCTATTGTGAATCGTTCTGCTATGAACACAGAAGTGTAGATGGTGTTTCCACTGTGTGTTTTTGACTGCCCAGGATATATTCCCAGAACTGGTATGACTGGGTCAAATGGGAGCTCAATTTATAGTTTTTGGAGGAATGTCCATATTGTTTTCCAAAAGGCTGTACCAGTCGACATTCCCACCAGCAATGGATGAGAGTCTCTTTCTCCCCACATCAATACCAGTATTTGCTGTTCTTGCTCTTTTTGTGTGCCAGTCTCTGTGGTGTGAGATGATAACACTGAGATGGATTTTTAATGAACTGTTATTATTTCCTCCCATTTCTTGTTTCCTTGTGTTCTACATTTTAATAAAGGTTTTGCATCCAAATTAGTTCTATTTTTATTCCACTTCTCCTTAGTTTCATAAAATTATTTTCTTCTATGTTTTTGAAAATAATTGATTTCCAAAAAATGTTTCCTGCTGCCTCATTATTAAAAGAATAATATTTCTTCACACATTTGGGGAAATAATACATCTGTATCTCTCTATATATTTTCAAATGCTATATGGTTTCCTAGTCACTCAACTTTGAACCAGAAATATTGTTTCTGGTCTGATATTTGCCAGTACCTATATGTGGGGAAATGCTGGGGCACCCCACACAAAATCTGGGAGCAGGGTAAGGATCCCCTTCTCTCTCAGGGGATCAGTGGCCAGCGGATGGATAAAGACACAAGAATCCGGTGAAGTTTCAAAATGCTTTACTTAATACAGGTTCTGGCATACAAATCAACAATAGGAAAAACCCTAGACTGTAGGTTACCAGCTAGGCCCCCGCCACGTGTAGGCCAATCAAGATGGCTGCCACCACGTGTTAAGGCCCTGCAGGGAGGAGACAGTGAAGAAGCAGACAGGGGGAAAACGAGCAAGTGAGAGAGAGAGAGTGTGTGTGTGTGTGTGTGAGAGAGAGAGAGAGAGAGAGAGAGAGAGAGAGAGAGAGAGAGAGAGAGAGAGAGAGAGAGAGAGAGAGAGAGAGAGAGAGAGAGAGGAAGCAGGCTAGTTTTATATCCCTGCAACCCAGATCTCCCCTCCAATAGAAAGCCATCAGTGTCAAATTCCTAACAATTTCTTCCTGGACCTTACCTAGGACCTTTGAGATGTTAATGTTGCCGAGCCAAGATCTGCCTTGGAAGTGACCCTGCAGGGTAGAGTGGAGGAGGGGCTTCTGAGGTGTATCTGAAGTGTATCTCAGGATACAAAGGCATGCATCTGTACCAAAGAATATTCTATAGCCAGTTAAATATTTCTTCAAGCCTTCACAAAAGTCTTGTTATTTCATGGTAGTTCTGTATTTTATCTGCCTTTGAGTTATTAGGAGAGCCATGCTTGCTTGCTTGGAGGCAAACAGCATTTCTATCTGGTCTAATTACTTAGAGATCGAACGTGGCCAGGCAAATATACCGGTAAGATCTAGTTAGTCCCACGATGATTGTGACAGCATGAGAGAATATTTATACCAGCCAGTATAGACTATATGGTCAGATAAACTGTCACATTCAAACTGTCCTAACTACAAAGTGACCTGTAGGAGGCAACTCCAGACCAGATGCAGAGGCTCTGGGCAGGTGTACTGCAACATATCTATCTATCTATCTATCTATCTATCTATCTATCTATCTATCTATCTATCTATCTATCTATCTATCTATCTATATATATATATATCTATATATATAATTTGAATTCTGTCATTGATCACCAATATATAATTATCTTTTAGGAGATAAACTGGAGATGAAGCATATGCATACGATTCATGTTAAATTTTTCATTCCTAGAAAGCGTCCAATTCAGCATTTCTTTATTGAAGCAAAACCACTTGTACCCCTGTGACAAAAAAAGATTGTGATTGCATTGTTGTAGCAGACCCCTATATTGCTGCTCTTTCTGTCCCCACCTTCTTGTACCTTGACACCAAAAGGAGTAATGCCATAATGCTATGCTGGATGTTACAGATTGTAAACTCTATTTTTTTGTCCCAAAAAATTCTCATGGACCAGTCTTTAGGAAAGAAGTAGGTGACTATAGTGATGATAAATTTAATAAATTTATCCAGATTCTATGATTGACAATAGTTGATGTTCTTTCATACACTTGATTTTAACGCCACACTGGGTAATGATGAATTTTATTGTATAATTTTACCCAGGCCTCTTCCGTGCAGACCTACAGCATCCATTGTTACCTGCATCTTTGTCTCTTTGAGAACAGAATGCAAAGCATACAATTTGGTACAGTTGATAATATCTATAAATCATTGTAAGATTAGAATGAAATTCCATTTCTTGTTTAAAGATCCCAAACAAAAAGTACCTTTATTGGGGCTGGAGCAATAGCCCAGCCGGGTAGGGCGTTTGCCTTGCACGCAGCCCGCCTGTGCCGGCCTGGGTTTGATCCCCGGCATCCCATATGGTCCCCCAGCACCACCAGGAGTAATTCCTGAGTGCAGAGCCAGGAGTAGCCCCTAAGCATTGCCAGGCGTGACCCAAAAAACAGAAAGCAAAAAAAAAAAGTACCTTTATTGATAAGGAATGGGAAAACCAGTGTTGCTATTCAAAATGAAAATACAAATCTTTTAAGATTTTTGTACTTCTCATGATTTATTCTGGACATTTAAAAAATTCAAAAAAATGTTTTGTTGCTTTGTTTTTAGGTCACACTTGGTGGTGCTCAAGGGTTACTTCTGGCTCTTCAATCAGGAATCACTCCTGGCAAAGTGCAGGGGAGCATGTGGGATACTGGAGACTGAACCTGCATCAGCCACATGAAAGGCAGGCACCCTACCTGCAGTACTATCTTTCCACTCCCTAAAAAATCCTTTTAATTGCTTTTTCCTTAAAAAAAAACTGTTTGTATCACTTCAGATCCTACCTAAATTATATCTTTCATTATTAACCAATTTAAATAATTTTACTTTAAAAAGAATATTAAAAAAACTATGTGGTGAAATTAGCACTGAAGATAGTATGAAGAATGACCAAACAAATATTTCTGCAGGGGTCTAGAGAAGCTTTTGATTTTTAATAAATTTAGGAAGACAAATAGATACAAAACAGAGACAAAAAGAGACTCATATATGAATTCTCTAACCATCATTTCTTAGGCTAATAATGACATTATAAATTTCTACTAGAACTTATTATCTCCAGATTGAGCCCACGTGGCTGAGCACAGGTTCCTGAGCACATGTGTCTCCCCGTATCTCCCCCGTTGAGATGTGTTCTCTCTCTCTCTCTCTCTCTCTCTCTCTCTCTCTCTCTCTCTCTCTTCTCTCTCTCTGCTTCTCACTCTCTGTCTCTCACTCTCTGTCTCTCTGTGTCTCTTGCTCTCTGTCTTTCTCTCTTGCTTTAGTTTTCGCTTTTGCTCTCTCTCCTCCTTCCCCTTCCTAAAAACCTTCAAGTAAAATCTGTTTTACTTCACTGCTCGCCTCTTCCTGAAATTCTTCAGAGAAGCAAAGACAAGAACCTGCAAACCTGGGTGAGGCCTAGCCTGCCCAGGGGGTCCCTAAGACAGCAGAGGTGGATCTGGAGAAAGTGACCATCTGTCTCCTTCCTGCTCACATAAGCCATCCTGGGGACCCACCTCCATCACTATGAGCATTCTAATATAATTTTTGTTGTGGAAATATGTTTTAAATTGTTTTAGCTGCCTACTTTATAGAATTCGGGGTCAAATAAATTTGAGGGACTGTAAACTATTTTTCAGAGAATCTGTTGTAGCACCTGACTTAGCTGTGTTGCCAAATATTCTTGTGTAAAATAGAGAAAGAGGGGGAAATAATCGCATCCCAAGAGATGTTCTGTTTTCGTGCTTGATCCACCTCAGGTCCCTGGGGAAGTGCCTGGGAAAGAGCACTCAGGCTGATAAAATCTGCCTTGCTATCTGCATGGTGCAGATCGTAACGTCCCAGGAGACCCACTGGACATTCACTAGGCTGCCTGCCCATGAGGGCCACTTGATTTTCATCACATAACAAGTGATAAAGAAGGGAGAGCTCCTATCCAAGTTGTGTTGAAGGAGAATTCCAGACGGGGAATGCACCTGCTTGCGCTTGCAAAATTGGATTTATATGTTTTTACCCAAACTTCCCCACTTATAGTGTATATAAGTATAGTGTATAGTCTATACACTTATAGTGTATAGGCCTCACCCAGGTTTGCAGGTTCTTGTCTTTGCTTCTCTGAAGAATTTCAGGAAGAGACGAGCAGTGAAGTAAAACAGATTTTACTTGAAGGTTTTTAGGAAGGGAAGGAGGAGAGAGAGCAAAAGCGAAAACTAAAGCAAGTGTATATAAGACTGTTGCCAGGCTGTTGTCAGAGTAAGGCCCTGAACTTTAATGTCCTTCTTTCATATTTCTATCAGAACCTTTTGTTTCTGCTAAAGACTCTCTTATGCAGGGGCCTCTGCATCTCAATAGAATTCCCACTCCAGCCTTTGGGCTGGAGCCAAAGTGACATATTTAATTCTCATTTAAATTTAGTTATTTCCCATTAAACTCAACTCACTCAGACTTATTAGGTTGCTTGAGCAGGAACAGAAAGGGTCACTGAAACAATGAGGAAATGTTTACATTGAAACTGAAACAGAATGCACTAATCAGTGATTGTTCTAAGCATTACATATGTTAAGCAAACATTGTGTATGTTAGATGGGAAAGCTGTTTCCATAGACTCTGTAGCTAAGCTATATAAGCTCTGAGTCAACTGTATCCATGACTCTACCCATTTTGGTTTTCGTCTATCAAGTTTGCATGCATAAATAACACTTGGCTCTCCCTCTAATCCCTCAAGCACCCATGTACGATTCTTGGTCAGATTTCTTCAACAGGATCATCTCTGGGTGACCTCTGGGTGCAAAGCTAGGGGTAGGCCCTGAGTACTACTGGGTGTACTCCAAGCACCCCTCCCTGCAAAAAGTTAACAAAGAACTGTGGGGAGGGGGGGGAAGGAGAAATCTCATTAAGAGGTGTGTGTTTTAAAATGTTAATGAAGATTGAGGAAACTAGAGTTTGAAGTGGGTTCTACTGAGCCTTCTCCATTGGCCAATTGGAAGTTAAGGGTCAACTCTGCAAACAACCTTAGTTCACTAGAAAGATGAGTGTGATGCAGGTGGGCCTCACAGGTGACTTATGTAGGCCGGAAGAGGAGAGAGATGGTCGCTTTCTCCCCAGCCGCCTCTGCCGCCCGAACCCGCCGGTCAGGCTAAGGACTACTAAAGTCTGCGATGAGCCCCTGCACGGTGTGGGCCTGAGCCCCACCAGCCCCACAAGGTGGCCGTCAACCCACACCTGATGTCCGCTTGATCTCTAGGCATGGGAGTTGATCCCCCACCATCCAAGGTTTCTCGGGGAGCCACAGACTCAGTCTAGAGTGAGGGAATTGCTCTTTTGCAGGAAAGGAAAGTCAGTCCTAGGCCTTACCCAGGGCTGCCTTAGAGTTCTTGTCTTCCTCACAGAAAAATAATTTTCAGGAGTCGATGAGCAGTGAAGTAAAATAGGTTTTATTGAGGAGGTTTTAGGAG
Organism: Cryptotis parvus; assembly: GCA_021461705.1. Classification (NCBI taxonomy): domain Eukaryota; kingdom Metazoa; phylum Chordata; class Mammalia; order Eulipotyphla; family Soricidae; genus Cryptotis; species Cryptotis parvus. Next base: position 59,388 of record JAJIBD010007119.1, on the reverse strand, counting down.
AGGGGGAGAAAAAGAGAGAGAATACACATCTCAAGAGGGGAGATGCGGGCAACACATGTGCTCAGGCACCACATGTGCTTTCGGCCACAGAGGCTCAGGCAGCATGTGTGTCCATACAGCATGTGTGCGCTGTCCTTTGGTCAGGACAGCTTTTATAGATTTCTCCCCAAGTTACTCCTGTATGGGGCTTCAACCTAGGTTGCTAGGGCCGTTGCCAAGGGGAGTAGACTTTGGGAGTGGTCTTCTTTGACTGGAATGCTTTGGAGTCTTCACACATTCCCTTTGGCCTTCCCTTCCCCCAGGGTCTATTGTTGATAGTGGTCTTGTCAAGTTTGGCTTTGGTTTTCAATCAGGTGTGGCTCTGGATTTCTTCTTCAGGAATTTTTATTGCCATGTGGCACCCCCTGTCTGCCTGCCTACAACAAGTGGATAAATATACTATGGTACATCCACACAAATGAATATTATGTAGCTGTTAGGATAACAACATTATCAAATTTTCCTATAAATGGATGGACATGGAGGGTATCATGCTGCGTGAAACTAGTCAGAAGGAAAAGGGCAAATATAAAATGAATGCATTCATTTTGTTATATATTGAAAAAAATGGAGTATGAGACTAATATAGAAGGCCAGGCAAAATGGGGACCAGGAGAACTTGTCAATGGTTGGAATTTACCTCATTTGTGTGAGGGTCAGAAGTTAGGTAGTATAGAGAAGGGATCAGTATGCTAATAACTGTTGGAAATGGTAATGTCACTCTAGAACTGAGCATTGAACATAGGCAAAGGGATATACATGATAGCCCCTATATGTATGTATTAAAAACCACAATATGGAAGAAGAGGAAGGAAGAGGAGGAGAAGAGGATGGAAAAGAGGAGGTAGAGATCCTGCCATGAGGGGAGAGGGAATCTGGGGACATTGGTTTTGGAAGGGTGCACTGGTGGAGGGATGGGTGCTGGAATACTGTACAATGAAACCCAATCATAAACAGCTTTGTAACTGTATATTTCACAATGGTAAAATAAAATTAAAAAATTAATTAGTTAAAATTACATCTTGGTAAAATAAAATTAAAAAAATGTTCTAAAAAGGTGTGGAGATAAAAGGGACTCTTGTACACTCTTTATAGGAATATATTGATACAACCCATGTGGGAAGTACCATGAGAGTCCTTTAACAACAAAAAATATGATGGTCAGAGAGACATTACAGTGTTTAAGGTGCCTGTCTTTCACATAGTCAATTATAGGTTCTATCCCAGGCACCACTACAAATGATCTCTGATTACAGAGCCAGCGTAAGCCTGAGCACTGCCTGAGGTGATGCAAAAATAAAATAAAACAAGCTAACAATTATATAAAATAAAAATGTAAATGCCATATAATCTGGCAAATATCATTTCTAGATATTTGCCCAAAGGATATGAAAACGAAAAATCAAAAGGTTATTTCACTTCCTTTTTATACAGCAGCATTAATCATAGTAGTGAGATCATCAGTTTACCTAAATGCCCACTGACAGATGACTGGATAAGGAAACTGGTATGTATGGAACTCAGGTGTTAAAATGAAATAGTCTTTTGCAGAAATATTGATGGTACTTGACCTTATTGTTTTAAATAAATAAGTAAGGAAGTTAAAGACAATTACCATATAGATTTACTCATAAGGATTGTAAATATCCAAGGAAAGTTAGCTGGAAAACTTAACAAAAATAACAGCCTAAAAACTATGGCAGTTTCTAGAGAGATGACGAAGGCCATAGCAAGGAGAGGGTAGAGGTGGGCATTTTGATATTGTGATTGCTTTAGCAATATGGCGGTGGGCGTGTTGAGTCTGATAGGCATTTTGAGTTATAATGCTGAGCTCTCAAAATTTTATAGCATAGGGATCAGAGCAATAGTATTGCTGGTAGGGCACTTGCTATGCATGTGCCTGCCCTGGGTTCAATCCCTGGCATCCCATGTGGTCCCCGAGCATTGCCAAGAGCAATTCCTGAGGGCAGAGCCAGGAGTAACCCCTGAGCACTGCAAGGTGTGACCCAAAAGCCTAAAATGGTTGTGACCCATAAAGTATTAATTTAAACAAAAAATCTATAGATACATTTTTGATTAAAATATGTTAGAATTACTTCACAGAGAAACTGAATAATGAATTCGATTATTTGATACCATACTGTGTCTAGTGACACAATGAGTAGTCATACAGTGCTGACTGGGAGGCCAAAGCTTAACTCCTAGTCACCATTCTTCTATCTAATTAGTTGAGTGAATACTTCCTTGTTATGTATTTACTAAACTTTGACACCTTTCCCTTTGTCCTCGTTTCACATACTTGATTGGAAATATGAACTATTTCTAACTTTCAAACATTGCTTATAGGATTTATAATGTAGCTGTGAATTTCCCAGTAATCATTAATCATTTATTCTCGTTCTAGTCTTTATTTATTTTTTGTTTTGGAAAAGTTAGGTGGGAAAATAAGATTGCTACAGAATAAAAATGCTCAGAATGTCTTCATTCCTCTCAAGAGATTAGGATGAAATGTGTCTATTTTACTTTTCTTGTGACTAACTTAGGGTTTTTCCTTTTAAACAAGATATTTAGAAGAGCCAGAGGACCATGAAAATTCCAGTGCATTGGAATGTTTGTCTAACCCTACTTGGAGGAACAGCACATCCTGGAGTGATTGTCGGTAAAGCAAATAGTGAGTGACATTCAAAAGTTACACTGTTTGCCTTCTGATACTGTTGAAATGAGTTTGCATCACACAGAGGAGTTTCTGAGGTTCTTCTCTCGAGGCTTGCCAGTAATCGTTTGTTTGTTCTTCAGTTTCTTATTGCTATGATGTAAAACCTTCATTATCTGTAGTTCATATCACAAGGGAAGAGGAAAACCTATACATGGGAAGAGAATATCATTTAATACAGCTTTTACCTGAGTTATCCCTTGAAGGTAGCGAGGCTGCAGCTCATGCTTCGCACGCAGGACACTCAGGTAAGAGCCACACTTGGAAGCACTGAACTGGGAGTCACTGCTGAGCACCAATGGGTGCAGCCAAAAAAAAAATAAACACACACACACACACACACACACACACAAACAAAAAACAAAACACATAACAGAAAGATTTCTTGGAGCTAGTAAATTGGAAACTATTGCAAACAAAATGTCAGTCTTGGAAATGCAGATGTTCATTATCATAAAAATATTCTGAAAAATCCTGAAGGGAAACAAAAATCAATAGAATTTGGTTTCACCCAATTTTTCTTCAACATTTTTTATGCAACCTTTTGATATAACTTGGAAGTAAATGATTCCAGACTTAGAGACATACCAATAGTTCATGTTATCAAATATTGCAAAGAATTCTCTGGAGAGTTTCAGTCTTGGTGGCTTGTGCGCAGTGATGTTTTAGTGGAGATTGGTAGTATTCGAGCAGGTGCAGGAGCCATTGAGACCAATTGTGCCACTGTCAGTCTGTCCTTGTGGTCTTTCCATGGACTCTAGACTGAGCCCTTTCCAAGCATGGCTCCCCTGGGGCAATAGGGCTGCTTTTTGGTAGCTCAATTTTGATGAAATGGAAAACTGAAGTGACTATTAAAAATAAATCTTCTAATTTTTTTGAGGGGGTGTTTTGTTGACCAGAGCAAGCTATGTTCAGGGCCTATTCATGGCTATGTGCTCAGGAGTTACCCCGGTACGTGGGGACCACATGTGGGACTTGGCATTCAAACTGAGGTTGGAGAAGTCAAACAGGAGGTATTTGGAAAGTCAAGCACCTCCTTGCCTCCCACCTGCAGTGAATTTCATTATATATCCTTGGTGATTCTTTCTGTTATTTTCACTGCAATTTGTTACAATACAGGAGTGGAAATATTAAATTGCACAACTTGATGAGGGAATGGTAAAGTTCTATAAGAGCATATAGAAAGGAGAAACTGTTACTGTCTTTGGAAATCATTTATACCAGAGTCCTCTTTTCTCCATGGAATATGTTCAATGTTGTTTCCATTAAAATACTTTGTCAATGTTGAGTTATGAGGTTTTCATGAGAACTGCTTCTCAGTATTAAAAGGAAGTGGTCAAAAACTCTGTATCAGAAATTGTAGAGATATATAGACATGCAATTCACAGTGAAATTATTTGTCATGACTGTACTATAAGTTTAAAATCCTATCAGTTAGGGCCAGAGTGATAGCCCAGCAGGTAGGGCATTTGCCTTGCACGCAGCCGGCCTGTGCCGGCCGGGTTCGATCCCTGGCATCCCATATGGTCCCCTGAGCACCGCCAGGAGTAATTCCTGAGTGCAGAGCCAGGAGAAACCCCTGAGCGTAGCCGGCTGTGACCCCAAAAAGCAATAAATAAATAAATAAATAAATAAATAAATAAATAAATAAATAAATAAATAAAATCCTATCAGTTAGACTGTTCCCATTTATACTTTGGATTTCCAGTTTTTGTGGTTCATAGAAGCTAATTTTTTAACCTTTTACATAAGGGATGGTTCGGGTTGAACCAATTTGTGTGGACTTTCTTCATATTCATATATTTATACCTGAGCAGTTTAAAAAATGATCCACAATCAGAATGACGCTGAAAAATCTTCATCAAATACAATGGCCACTTATTCTACCAAAAGGTATCCTGAAAGTACAACCAGTTGGTAAATAAACAACATCAATATTCTTCTGGCAATACGTTTCTTCAACATCTCAGTACTGACATTCCAGGTACATAGTTTATTTCTCCATACACAATTGTGTCCAGAATAATTCAAAACTAATGAGAATACATACTTAGGATATATTTTGGGGAAATTCTAACTGTAGAAATCACTGTCTTACGTTGTTCATCGATTTGCTCGAGCAGGCACCAGTAACATCTCCTTACGTCCTGTGGCAAGCAAGTGTATCCCAAGAGCACCTGCTTGCTCCTAGGACAGGAAGAGCCAAAAACCATTCTTCAGGTCATGGAATTTAGGTCCATAATTTTTGCTGGGCTTTGGTATATCAAATAAAACACGGTAGACGCTGCTGTGTAGGTGGTATAATCTCAGTTGAAGGCTCTCATCTCGAGCATTTACTGATGAAATTTAAAGGGGAAAGATCAGGTTTTCTCTTGGGTGGAGCCCTGAGGAACTATGAAGTCTGCATATTGAGAATGACTGACCTCATGATGTTTGGTTTGCTCTGGCTTCTTGCTAGGCTTACTGGGATGACGGATATCAGAACCTGCCTAGAACTGTGTACAGTGTATAAATGTGAAAGATCCTGGGAAGGACCTGATTCTAAACTCAGTGCTATCTAAGACCTTCGGGAGCCGCAGAGTGATGGTGCACAGACAGAGCTATGGGTCTGGAGTAGGTCTGTCTTCCGGGGGTAGCTGGCATGGAGGGTGGAGGAAAGGGCGGAGGAGCCCAAATCTCCACTCCAAGTCCGGCCACCGTGGCCCCCCCCCGCACGTGTGAGCGAACCCTTGGAGCAATGTAGGGCTCTGCCAGGGTCTGGCCAATCCCCTTACCAGGAGGTCAGCTCCATGGGTTTCTTCGACGTGGGGCCAAGTGGCGCAGCTGTGGTCTGGAGTGGATGGGTTTGTAAAAATAGCATTTTAAAATCTAAAAGTACATACATAAAATATATATAGCATTACATAAATCAGTCCCAAATCCAGGAGAAAATTATATTTCTTGCCTAAAGGGTGGGAAATTTTAAAGTGGGTTGTTAGAGAAAATTAAGGGAATGTTTGCTTAATGGGCAATAGTTTCTTCCAAAGTCCTAGCCTGAGAACAGCACTACTTATCAGAGATGACTCCAATAACACTGTACATTTCACTTGCAGCATTTGAAAACTCATTATTTAAATGAAATCTAGGTGATCTCCCTGTAGCAACTTCCTCAGAACTGGAAATTAGGGCCAGGGACATAGTACAGTGAGTGGGGTGCTCCTTGCAAACCAACCCTGGTTTTATCTCCAGCACTGTATACAGAGGCTGAGCAATGCTCATTTCAGAAATGATCCCTGAGCCCAAATCAGAAATGTATATTAACACAGTCAGGTGGACCCACAAAACAACAAAACTAAACAAACTGAAATAAATGGGATGCTCTGCTGACATCTTGCTCTCAACTTGGCTATACAATTACATGAATAGGCTTTTACCTTTCAGTATTTTCTACATATTATCTGTATGTTCAGGATAACTATAACCTAATGAGGACTCATTTGTTCAATAAAATCCATGAACAAATTCCTATTTTTTACTCTTGCATTTATTGTAGACCTGGAGGATAACAGGGAACCTATATTATTAGGAATATTCTAGACTAAGGGCAAGGTGATGGCTCATAGGGTTACTCTGCATGCTATATATGTGAGAGGCCCAGATTTGATCCCCACCTTCTGAGTAGACCCTGAACACTGTAATGTATCACCCTCAAACAAACAAACAAAAACCCAAGCATGATCTTAAGCAGCATGGAAGCTACCACCACAGAGTATGATGTCCCAAGTGGCCAGATTCCAAGGGCTCATTATATCTAATACAGTTTAGGGAGTAAAAGAAAGGATTGGCATGTCTAATGATAGCATCATTTTATTATTTTAAATTAATAACCTTTTAAATCAAAGAACATATTGATTTTTTTATTTAAAGCACTGTGATTCCCAAACTGTTAATGATAGTTTTTATGCATAGCATGTTTCAATACACCCCCTACCAGAGGGTCTGCGTCTCTATCATCATCAGAAGGTTCCTTCCCAGTCCTCCAGTTTTCCTGCCCTGGGAATGAACACACAGTTAATTATTTTGTTCTTTATAGTAATTGGGTTGTCAAAGTCAGTATACCACCATCTCCCACCTCTGCTACTGTACATCATAAAACAATTCTGAAGTTCTCTCAATTATGTTGCAAAGTTCTAATATGGTGTGAAGGGTAGATATAAACCTTCATAGTATTTTTAATATAAGATTAATGTGCAATTTAAAGTTGAGAAATTATATAATCATCAACCTGCATTTTAAAATTTGATGGTACTTGGGGCCGGAGCGATAGCCCAGGAGGTAGGGTGTTTACCTTGCACGCTGCCAGCCTGTGCCAGCCTGGGTTCGATCCCTGGCATCCCATATGGTCTCCCAAGCACCGCCAGAAGTAATTCCTGAGCGTAGAGCCAGGAGTAGCCCCTGAGCATTGCCGGTTGTGACCAAAAAAAGCAAAAAAAAAAAAAAAGAAAGAAAGAAAGAAAGAAAGAAAGAAAGAAAGAAAGAAAGAAAGAAAGAAAGAAAGAAAGAAAGAAAGAAAGAAAGAAAGAAAGAAAGAAAGAAAGAAAGAAAGAAAGAAAGAAAGAAAGAAAGAAAGAAAGAAAGAAAGAAAGAAAGAAAGAAAGAAAGAAAGAAAGAAAGATAAAATTTGATGGTACTGCTGCTGGACGGCCCGGCATCCAGAGTCTTGCAGGCGGCTCGGGAGGCGGGAGCCTGGCTCGCCGGGCCTCAGCTGACTATGGAACCCCGAGGAGGGCAGATGGGCTTTGGGAGTGGGCCCGTCGCCTCCGGAGGGTCCCGGAAGCAGCCGGATGGGACTCGTCCACCACGCTAGCCACCATTTTCATTGACCAGACGCTGGGAAAATGTCCCACGACCAGAGGACCAGTAAAGCTGGTTTGAGCCCAGGTTGCGGCCGCTATGCCGCTGGCCACTAGGGTGGTGAAACAATGATGTTTTTTGGTACACTGCATTCCGCGAACAGCAGGAGGGTTTGCTGAGAGGGAGATATACAGAGGAAGGAGATGACATATAGAGCCCGCCGGGTGATTGGGATTCGGGAGGGGGAGGGAGACAGGACGTTGGTGATGGGAGATGGGTTCGGGTGGAGGGTGCATCTTGGAACCCTGTGGAGCCAGGACTCCACATGAGCATCCTTCAATTAAAAAAAAAAGGAGAAAAGGTGGAATAAATAAATAAATAAATAAATAAATATCTGCAGGGCTAGCCACAATGTGTAAAAGAAGAGGGAGAGAGATGCAGAGATAGAGAGAAAGAGAGGAAGCAGGGCTACCTGCTATTAAGGCAGCCTGGGGGTGAGTGGGGGGGTGGAGTACATTGGTGGTGGAAATGGGGTACTGGTGGAGGGATGGGTGCTGGAATACTGTATTACCAAGAACCAATTGCACCTTTGTAATTGTATGTCTCACGGTGGTATAATAAAGAATAAAAAAATTAAAAAATAATTTGATGGTACTAATTTACTGATTCATTTTGCACCAAATATATCCATTGATTCTTCCTGATATACATTAACCCATCATTAAAATTTCGATTCAGTGGAATGAAGATTTCTTATAAAATAAAAATAGAGGTACTCTATGATCTAGGCATTAATCCAAAATATTAAAATAAACCAATTAAAAATGATGTCTGCACCCCATGTTTGTAGAGTTTTATTCTTAATAACCCCAAAAAGAATCAACCCAACTGCCCATCTCAGGTGACTAGATAAGGAGATTATGGTCTATATATTAAATGAAATGCTCCTCTGTCATTAATCAAGATGGTGTTGCATGGGTTTTGAGGTGGTTATGTTCAGTGAAATAAATAAGGAAATGAAAGACATCTATTGTGTAGTTGCACTTGTGTGTGGAATATGAGTTGACTCAACAAGAAAACTGGTAATCAAACAATAAAACTAACTCCTAGGCTTCATGAAAACTATGGTGGTCACCAGATGAAGAGTGGTAGAGAGTGAGAGGCATGGATAAAATCGTCTTTTCAGGACTGAGAAGCCACAGAAATTGTGGTGGTTTAGAGAGTCTACTCCTTAAGTTCTGTGGTAATTTAAACTGATGACAAATTAGTAAAACATTTTTAAAGTGAAGTACAAACATCGGGTACACTTTACTTCTATTATCTTACATCTTACATTTAAGACTTTACATCTTTTATCTTAGCACTTTAGCATGCCTCCCAGTATAATACTAGTTATTTTTATCCAAGTACCCTGGGGAGGCTCAGCAGATGGTGGTCTCTCTCCTCCTCAAGGATGTTACCATCCTCTTTGGTGTTCCTGTGTGACTTGTATGGGACCTCCAGCACTGATTCAGGGGATGTGTTCTCAGTCCTAAACTTACTGTTAATGTCAGATTGGGATAGTTCTGATTTTTGTGTTTGCTGTTAGTTTTGTGAGTTTGGAGGTATGTTGAATTGTCTATTGCTCCAATGTGATTCAGGTAGCTAGGCTGCCCTTGTAGGAGTACTGTATAAGAGGCCAAAATATGGGTCTATTGTAACACGGAAGGGAAGAGGAACTTGCGACCTTGTGAGCTGCCTCTGCCGTGGTAATGCACCTCCCAAGTGCAGTTGTTCCTGGGTGGGGGGGTGGAGGGAGGGGGCGGGATAACACGTGTTGGTGCAGGTCCTGAGGCCACAGCTTCAGTCTCTGCTGGTTTTTGCACTTCTAAGAAACGTAGCTGTCCTCTTTTATCCAGGCACATAGCCAGATGCCTGGGCTTCAGTAAGGCCTTTCTCCTCGCTGTTGCTCAACCAGCACTTAACAATCTTAATGCCCTGAGTAACTCTACGAATAAATGCTTTTGTTATTTTTCATATTTCACTAAGTGAAAATGTAGGCATGGTGACCAGCTCACACGTTTAATAAGAGTTGACAGTGGAAGCACACAGTGGATCTCAGGTCTCATCTGATTCCCAGGTGTGTGCCGCATATCTGTTTCCTCCATAAACATCAGAAAGAAATATTGAGGATGTCTTTCCCTGGCCTTAGTGTTGGGTTGTAATCAAGCCCTGGTTTCTGTAGATTCAACATCATTAATTTCAGTTCTCAACCAGAAGCATCAGGTTCTAGATGCAGTGGAATCCAAAGCAGAGATGAGACACCTTCACTTTGTGAATGCAAGGTCATTTATATTTTAGGCTCTAGAATCCAGGCAGTTCATCGTAACTCTTCAGTTCTTCCTTTGTAGATCATCAATATACAAATAAATGAGCATATCCATATTCCAATGAAACGTGGTTCATACAATCAGGGAGGCTGGTATATTGGGTCTACTATCCCCAGTTCTTATCCTTAAGCTTAGAGGATCTTCCTAAACAACTGTTTTGAGAACCAAATGACAGAAATGAACTTCTTGGTCATGAGTGTGGTGCTAGAATCATGCGCATCCCTAGAACCCAATCAATAAAAATGCTAAAAGAAATATTTTAAAACAGAGAAAAAAATCAATAAATTCACTACTCAAAGAATCTTTAAACAATACCAATGTTTCTGCATATGTTTATAGGATGTATCAATATTGCAAATATACATTATAAACCTATTATAAATGTGTATATTAATTAATTATATATTTACTTAAAGATTTATTCTATTCAGAAAACTCAGAAAGGAAATAATGTATATAATACTTTTATGAATAGTTTTATGACAATCAAAATTCCATATCTGACAATCTATTCAAATTATTCCAAGTCAAGGCATATAAAATTAAATCTGTTCCAAGGAACTCTAAAATAAAATTTACTCTTGAATGGAAATCACTGTATCACTGTCTTCCCATTCATCATTGATTTGCTTGAGCGGGCACCAGTAACATCTCCATATGACCTGTCTCATGCAAGTAGAGCCCAAGGGCACCTGCTTGCTCCAGGAACATAAAGAGCCTCAAACCATTCCATCATGTCATGGGAATGAGGTCTATAATTGTTACTGGTATTTGGCAATCAAATACAACACGGGTAGCTTGCCAGGCTCTGCCATGCGGGTAGCATACTCTTGAAGTCATCTCAAAATCCAGCATTTATTTATTGATGAACCGCTCGGCCCCAAGCGGCCGCGCCTAATTTTCTAATGATTTTGACTTTACTATTCAGATGGTAACAACAAATAGGAGTTGAAATTTTTGATCAGAAAGTTAAAAAAATAGAATTGAGAAGAGAGGCCTCCAATGTTTTTTACTAGGACTGTACTGTCATGGAGGCAAGAAGTTCCTCTGAACCTCAAGGGCAGTAATGCAAGTAATAGTGGTAAGAACCATGAGGGTTACAGGCATGTGTCCTTGATATAGGACCATAGGGATTAGTGTCTGCTTTGTAATTTTCCAAAGCTCACAGTGGCTCCTAAATACAGCTCTTTGGAAGTTACCATCTGTCCTCACTGAGACGACCACTTTGAATAGGCTGTTGTGTGTCTGTTGTCTCTTTCTCACACTCTGAGACTTAAAGGCTAAGTACTAGACATGAACACAACTTTTTTTCTTAAAAAATACAATTATCTAAGTCTATTCTGGATAATAGTGTAAGAGTATCAATGTCAGTGTAGCTCTGTGGATTTTCATATCACTACCAAAATGAGTATATTCCTTATGCTTTGAAAGTTGACTCATTAAAATTAGTTTTAAACTCTTGGTGGACCCATAAGGCTTTATTTCTAGCAGGAAAAAACAGAAAACAGTTCATCTTGTGTCAGAGAACAGCTGAGTGCCCTGACAAAATCCAGAAGCAGGGTCTGGGATCCCTTCTTTCCCTGGGGATCAGCAGACAATGGACAGAGAAAAACCTGACAATTCAGCAGAGTTTCAAAAGGCTTTACTCACACTTGTTCTGGTATACAATCCAGCAACAGGAAATCCCCAGACTTTAAGTTCCTAGCTGGGCTGTGGCCACGTGTAGGTTTAGACTCCTAGGCCAAGATGGCCACTACCACGTGCTAAGGCCCAACAGGGAAGAGGAAGGGAGGGAGGAGGCAGAGGATGTAGAGGAGCAGAAAAGCCCTTTCTCCTAGTTTATTTTATAGATAGAAGTCCGCCAAAACTTCCAGCCAAGCCATCATGGGCTGGGCTAGAGAGGAAGCCAGGAAAATGACTGCATTGAAATGCAAATCTCCAGTGGGCCCTAAAGCTCAAGATTCACAATGCCAGAGCTGATTCTCTGAGATACAATCTCCCTAGTAGAGCAGGGATGGGCTGCATCTCTGAACCAAAAGGCAGTTCAGAACATAATTTGTAGAGAATGGCGTTAATACTTCTTACCATGAATATATAGCTAGCTGATTCCAGATGCTAGATCCCACTAAGGTCTAAAATCTGTCAATGTAATTCACTTTCTCATTAACTTTAGAAGCAGAGACACGCCAGTTTGCCCGGAGGCACACTGGCATCCCTCTTTCAACTGGGAGGACAGACCACATTATGGTTGATCCAATGTGTGTTGCAGGACGCCTAAAAGCCTAGGCCTCTGCATCTGCCCTGGATTGCCTCCTGCAGGTCACTTCATAGATAGGGGGATAGTCTGAATGTGGCAGTCTTATCTGACCATGTATTCTGTACTGGCTGGTATAAATATTCTCTCATGCTACCACAATCATCGTGGGACTAGCTAGATCTTACCAGCATATTTGCCTGGCCACGTTGGATCTCTAAGTAACTAGAACAGAGAGAAATGCTGTTTGCCTCCAAGCAAGCAACCATGACTCCCTGATAACTCAAAGGCAACTAAAATACAAAACTACCGTGAAGTAGATTGTTGCAGGACTCCTAAGGGCCGCTGCATCTGCTCTGGATTGCCTCCCTAAATCACTCCGTAGATAAAGGGGTAGTCTAAATGTGGCAGTTTATCCGACCATGTATGCTGTACTTAGCTGGTATAAATATTCTCCCATGCTATCACAATCATCGTGGGACTAGCTAGATCTTACCAGCATATTAGCCTGGCCACGTAAGGACACCTAAGTAATTAGACCAGAGAGAAATGCTGTTTGCTTCCAAACAAACAAGCATGGCTCCCTGATAAAATATAAAACTACAATGAAGTAGAGGAGACTTGTGAAGGCTTGGAGAAATATTTAACTGGCATTGGTGTTGGTCTTTGGTACAGTGACATGCCATCTCAGAAACCCCCTTCTCTACATTTCAAAGGCATTCCCGGCTCAATGGGAGGAAGGTCTGAGTTCGGGGGGGTATAAACTTGCCGGTTCCCGCCTCCCGGGCTTCTTCTTCCCGGTGGGATCTCGCCTTGTGAGCGTTTATTCCCTTGGAAGCTTTACCGTGGTGGTCGCCATCTTGGCCTACACGTGGCTGGGGTTCTAGCCTGGAATCCTAAGCATCGGGTTTTTCCTTTTGCTGATTTGTATGCCTGAACCTGTGATAAGTAAAGCTTTTTAAAACCTCATTGGATTCCTGAGTGTTCATCCATTCCTCGCCTGCTTTGGAGGTAGAAGGGAACTTCGCTTCCCGGCACTGTCGGGGACCCCGCGGAGCGCCCTGACAGTAGATGAGACAATTGTGAAGGCTTGGAGAAATATTTAACTGGTATTAATATTAGTCTTTGGTACAGAGACATGCCATCTAAGAAACCCCCTTCTCTACCCTATAAAGGCAATTCCAGGCAGATCTTGGCTCAAGACATTAGGTAAGGTGCTGGGAGAAATTACATTAGGGCATTTGATACTTCCTGCCATGGGAGTTACATTTAGCTTATAGCTTCTCCCAGCTCTGCTAGGAGGCTTTTAATTAGCTCTGGGTCCTTGTAAACAGCCCGATGGGCTCCTGAAGTTGCTACATTTCTATAAAGCTATTTTCCTGTTTTCATCCCTAGATAGCCCAGCCCAGAATGGGCTGGGCTGGGAGTTTGGGAGGATTTCTAGATATAAGATAAGCTGCAAGAAGAAAGAAGCTCACTCTCTTTTTTCCCCTTTTGCCTTTTCGGCTTCCCTTGGTGTTTTGCTTCTCCGTCCTCTCCATTCTCTGTTGGGCCTCAACACGTGATGGCAGCCATCTTGGCCAACACCTGGCTGGGGCCTAGCTGGGAACCCAGAGCCCTGAGGTTTTCCCTGCTCTTGAATTGTATATTGGATCCTGTGACAGTAAAGCCCTTTTAAAACTGCATCAGATTCCTGGGTCTTCATCCATTCCCTGCCGGCTTCAGAGGTAGAAGGGAACTCGCTTCCCGACACTGTCAGGAACCCGGCGGTGCTCCCCGACAAATGTGGTCTAGTATTCTTGAATACTACATGTCTGTCCCTCACAGGGACCTGTGGGAGTAGGAAAAATATGGAACTGGGTCAAGCAAGATTCATGATAAAAATATTTATGCTGTATAAAATTATGAAATCAACCCTATTCTGCCCAATCTCCCATTTGTCTGCTCCAGAGATTCCCTAAAGTCAGGGTAGTTCTTTATAAAAACTAAATGTAAGCAGAGATGCTACTTGCTCTCCCTGTGCCCAGCTGCTCATGAGGTGCCTGGGAGGCATGGCAGGTTCTAGCCCTGGCCTGCCACCCCAGCAGAGCCTCACAACAAGCCAGACAACACCCCCCCCCACTCCATGGGGACTGCCATTTTCCACATCCGGACTTCCCTCTCTGTCACAACTCCACCCAGCAGACCAGACGATCACAGCCCGGATCATCGACTCCCACTCTGCAGCAGTTTTTTTTTTTAAATCCGCCCAGGTATGCTGAACCAGAGACTCTCAGACATGGGGCAGATCTGCTACTTGCTCTCCCTGTGCCCAGCCACTCATGAGGCGCGTGGGAGGCATGGCGTGTTCTAGCCCTGGCCTGCCACCCCAGCAGAGCTTCACAACAAGCCAGACGACCCCCCTACTCCATTGGGACCGCCATTTTCCACATCCGGACTTCCCTCTCATCACAACTTCACCTAGCAGACCAGACTATCACAGCCCGGATCATCAACTCCCACCCTGCAGCAGTGTTTTTTCAATCTGGCTCAGGTATGCTGAACCAGAGACTCTCAGACATGGGACAGAGCTGCTACTTGCTCTCCCTGTGCCCAGCCACTCATGAGGCGCCTGGGAGGCACGGCGAGTTCTAGCCCTGTACTGCCACCCCAGCAGAGCCTCACAACAAGCCAGACGACACCCCACCCCTACTCCATGGGGACCGCCATTTTCCACATCCGGACTTCCCTCTCATCACAACTCCACCTAGCAGACCAGACTATCACAGCCCGGATCATCAACTCCCACCCTGCAGCAGTGTTTTTCAATCTGGCTCAGGTCTGCTGAACCAGAGACTCTCAGACATGGGACAGAGCTGCTACTTGCTCTCCCTGTGCCCAGCCACTCATGAGGCGCCTGGGAGGCATGGCGAGTTCTAGCCCTGGCCTGCCACCCCAGAAGAGCCTCACAACAAGCCAGACGACCCCCCACCCCTACTCCATGGGGACCGCCATTTTCCACATCCGGACTTCCCTCTCATCACAACTCCACCTAGCAGACCAGACTATCACAGCCCGGATCATCAACTCCCACCCTGCAGCAGTGTTTTTTCAATCTGGCTCAGGTATGCTGAACCAGAGACTCTCAGACATGGGACAGAGCTGCTACTTGCTCTCCCTGTGCCCAGCCACTCATGAGGCGCCTGGGAGGCACGGCGAGTTCTAGCCCTGTACTGCCACCCCAGCAGAGCCTCACAACAAGCCAGACGACACCCCACCCCTACTCCATGGGGACCGCCATTTTCCACATCCGGACTTCCCTCTCATCACAACTCCACCTAGCAGACCAGACTATCACAGCCCGGATCATCAACTCCCACCCCTGCAGCAGTGTTTTTTCAATCTGGCTCAGGTCTGCTGAACCAGAGACTCTCAGACATGGGACAGAGCTGCTACTTGCTCTCCCTGTGCCCAGCCACTCATGAGGCGCCTGGGAGGCATGGCGAGTTCTAGCCCTGGCCTGCCACCCCAGAAGAGCCTCACAACAAGCCAGACGACCCACCCCCCCTACTCCATGGGGACCGCCATTTTCCACATCCGGACTTCCCTCTCATCACAACTCCACCTAGCAGACCAGACTATCACAGCCCGGATCATCAACTCCCACCCTGCAGCAGTGTTTTTTCAATCTGGCCCAGGTATGCTGAACCAGAGACTCTCAGACATGGGACAGAGCTGCTACTTGCTCTCCCTGTGCCCAGCCACTCATGAGGCGCCTGGGAGGCATGGCGAGAGTTCTAGCCCTGGCCTGCCACCCCAGAAGAGCCTCACAACAAGCCAGACGACCCCCCCTACTCCATGGGGACCGCCATTTTCCACATCCGGACTTCCCTCTCATCACAACTCCACCTAGCAGACCAGATTATCACAGCCCGGATCATCAACTCCCACCCTGCAGCAGTGTTTTTCAATCTGGCTCAGGTCTGCTGAACCAGAGACTCTCAGACATGGGACAGAGCTGCTACTTGCTCTCCCTGTGCCCAGCCACTCATGAGGTGCCTGGGAGGCATGGCAGGTTCTAGGCCTGGCCTGCTTCCCCAGCAGAGCCTCACAACAAGCCAGACGACCACCCCCTACTCCATGGCGACTGCCATTTTCCACATATGGAACTTCTGTCTTGTCACAACTCCACGCAGCAGACCAGAGTATTACAGCCTGGCTCTGCGCGGCCGCTAGCAGTTCATCAATAAACGCTTTATTTAGAGATGACTACAAGAGTATGCCACCCGCACGGCAAGCCTGGCAACCTGCTCGTGTTGTATTTGATATGCCAAATACCAGTAACATTTATATTAGGTCATTCCCATGACCTAATATAATGGTTTGAGGCTCTTTATGTAAATGGAGCAAACTGATGCCTTTGGGTTCTACTAGCATGAGACAGGACATATGGAGATATTACTGGCGCCTGCTCTAGAAAATAGATGATGAACGGGAAGATCATGATCGTGATCGTGAAATGTAACCAGAGTCTAGAGCTCAGTAGGGTGTGTCACCCAACAATCTTAGGTTCAGAGATAAAACATATAGGTCATGGGTTCATGGTTTGCATGTAGTAATGATCTGGTTTGATTTCTAACACCTCATGGATCCTGAGCACTACCAGGGTCTGCCTCTACTAACTTCAAATAATGCCAGCGTGGCCTGGTCACCTTTAGCACCACAGGACCCAAGATGGATTCATCCCTGAGTCCTAACATTGAACTAATTGACACGCATGGTCCAATATTGAAGAAATGGCTCCTGGACCTTCTAGGACTGTTTGGGAGTCTCCCCTGCAAAAAAAAAAAAAAAAAAAAAAAACTAACCAATGGGAGAATTTATAAAGTTGTATCTGGGGAGAAAATCAGAGGGGTGAAAAACTTGCACAGTGGTAGGAATGACAATTTTTTGATTAACAAATTGCCAGCATGGGGCAGATTCCTTCAGTTTTCAACAGTGAATTCTATGCTTAATCAGTTTTTTTAGAAGGCCACCCACTGCTTGTACAGCAGCTTGAAGATGATAATAAAAAATTGTACAACTAGTATTAGGACAGAGATCATGCTGACTGAAATATCTTTATTGTATGTTTAAAGCTTTTCTTTGTGACTTAGAAATTGATCAAAATATACCATGTCCTTATCAAATAACTTCTAAGAATGCTTTCTTTCAGGAAAATAAATGGTGCTAATAAGTTGGCAGGCCTCCCACCAAGTAGACCTTTGATGTATGTTGTGTGAACATTAATACAAAATTAGAATTATAGAAACATAGAGAGTTTGCCCCAATCTTAATTGTCTTTTTCTGTAATGGAAAACAAATCAAACTATTGTATTAGTCCCAGGAAGCATAAATCATTTATAAAATAATGAATTTTGTTTTTAAAAATAGGTTCCATTTATTCCCATTTTTAATGCTTATTAGGTGTCTACCATGTCAAAAATACCACTGGGACTAAAGAGATACATAAATATAGCCCTGTAGTAAAGAGCTCACAGTATCCACATATTCTCTTTGTTTTACAAATCACTGTATCACTGTCTTCCCGTTCATCATCATTTGCTCAAGCGGGCCCCAGTAACATCCCCATATGTCCTGTCTCATGCTAGTAGAGCCCAAGGACATCTGCTTGCTCCAGGAACATAAAGAGCCTCAAACCATTCCCTCTGGTCATGGGAATGAGGTCCATAATTGTTACTGGTATTTGGCATATCAAATACGACACGGGTAGCTTGCCAGGCTCTGCCGTGTGGGTAGCATACTCTTGTAGTCATCTCTAAATCCAGCATTTATTGATGAACCGTGGTGGCCGCAAGCAACCGCGTGAGCCGGGCTGTGATAGGCTGGTCTGCTTGCTGGAGTTCTGATGAGGGGAAGTCCAGATGTGGAAAATGGAGGCCCTCATGGAGTGGGGGTCGTCCCGGCTTGTTGCGAGGCTCTGCTGGCGTGTCAGGCCAGGGGCTAGAACCCGCCATCCCTCCTGGGTGCCTCATGAATGGCTGGGCACAGGGAGAATCAGTAGCAGCTCTGCCCCATGTCTGTGAGTCTGTGAGTCAAAAAGGTAAATAAAAGCAAAAATAAAAAAGGACTAAATCAAACCAAAATATTTCCAAACTGTGGAAGAAAAAAAATCATTAAAACAAAAAGAGGGCCCGAGCAATAGCCGCGGTAGGGCGTTTGCCTTTGCACGCGGCCGGCCTCTGCCGGCCCGGGTTCAATCCCGGCATCCCTTGTTTTACAAAATGTTTTCTTTATCTATATTCTTTTCTACATGGAATTGAATAAATGTGCCAGTAGTATTAATAGAAGAAGGTGATTAATTCTCTGAATGGAACTACATGAAGAGTACATTGTGATTTTTTTTCTAGTAATGAGACTACTCAGGATTACCAATCTTCCTTGTGTTATTGGTAATTTGATACCAAATATATGTATTTGGTCTTATGTTAATGTGAAAAATAAAAAGGGAAAATATCATGAAAAGCATGAAGATCCACTTGCTAAAACTGATTTTAACTTGTTCAGAGTCATCAAATATTGAGAATGGCTGTGACTTTATTCTCACTCCCTAAGGTTAATTTTTCAAATCTTATTTCCCCCATCCCTTCATGTGCTTTTTGTTTTTTACTAGTGAATAAATTAAAACATTAGAAATTATCAACCACAAATAAAATTACATTTGTTTTGTCCAAGTTTTTCTAGAATTGTAAGAAAACCATGAAAACTTTGTTTTAAAATGTAAAATGCTCTAGGACTAGAGGGACAGTACAGCAACTAGAGCTTTACCTTGCACATGGCTGGTTCAACCCCTGACATCCCATAGAGTCCCCTGAACTTGTCATGAGTGACCTCTGAGTACAGAGCCAGAAGGAAGCCCTAACAACTGATGGATGTGACCAAACAAAACAAAGGAAATACACACATTATTCATTGCAGCACTTCACACAACAGCTAGGATATGGAATCAACCAAGGTATCCAATGACAGATGAGCTGACAATGAAGATGTGGTGTAGATACACAGTGAGATGCCAGGCAGCTGCAAGGAATGTTGAAGTCATGCAATTCACTGTAATTTGGATGGAACTGGTAAATATATTAAGTGTTGTAGTCAGGAGAAATGCAATACCAAATTATCTCACTTACCTGTGAAATACAGAGCACCATAATGGAATGCAAGATATCAAAAGGGCACCCTAGATTACCATTTGACCCAGTATTAGAAATGAGAGAAGGACAGAAGGACAGAGAATGAAAGAAATTGAGGAGGGCAATGAGAAGGAACCATGGAGGTAACAGAGGTAAGGGGCCTCAGAAACATCTAAAGCTTGGAGCCAAGAACACCTAGGCTCACTTCTGCAGACCCTGAAATTTCTGGGCCAACACCTCCAAATTTCATAATACTGACACCCCAGTAGGAGAAAACCAAATTAAATTAGAAAATAACATAGAAGCCAACTAAGCTCAATAAATAAAAGCAATAGAATGAAGGTTCAATAAAAACAGTTTAGTAAACCTTCATACAAGGACATCATACCCATGGTAAGATATAACAATCTTCACAATTTTTCTTTTACTGTAGTACTTTCTTACTAATTTATTTTTCATTTTGTTGTAACAACCAATATAGAGTAAATTATTTTGTATCTACTTTGTGGCAGGCATAACAAGTGGTTGGGAAGCAGGGATGTGATGGAGGGAAAGTCACTTTGTGATGGAGCGTGTGTTGGAACACTGAATGCCCATAACAACTATGTTATGAACAAACTTGTAAACCACGCTGTTTAAATAAAAAACACATTTCCACTGAATATTAGCACACCATACATATTACAGAGGGCTAATATACAAAATCTATAAAGAACACACATAGCACAACAAAACAATGATAACTATATCAGGGGAGAATTGCTAAACAGACATTTCCACAAACATGGTAAACAGTGAACAGAAAGAAGAAAAAAAATGCTTTTTCATCACTGTTCATCAAAGAAACACAAATCAAAAAGATTTTTTAGAACTCACAACTATGAGAATGATCTATATCAAAAAGGTCAAAAACAAGCATTGGTGGAGATGTATAGAAAAAGGAATCCTCAGACATTATGGGTGGGAATGTGAACTAGTTCAAGCTCCATGATAGTCAGGATAAAATAAACAGAGAACTCTCATATGATCTCGCAAACACACTCCTGGGTGCTTATCCAAAAAACTAAAGCCAACAGATACATGCACACCTGTGTTTATTGCAGCACAATTGACAGCGGAGTGCATAAAGAGGATATGGTATTTAACACATGAGAATACTACTCAGTCACCAGAAAAGGTAAGTCTTGCATTTTGCTGACCTGAATTCAATCGCTGGCATTCCACACATTCACCTAGTATCACCAGGGGTAATCTCTGAGTGCAGAGTCTAGAGTAAACCCAATGTATCCCAAAACCAAACTAAACTACAAAGAGCAGAAAAGGATTTATTAATGGCACAAGACTGATAAAATATTTGTAATTAGAGACTAAGTGATGGATAAAAGAGAATTAATCAGTTCTTTTGTGTTCTCATAGACAATTTTTATAGAAAAAAAGAGTAATGGTTATCTGTTGGGGGGGCTATGACGGGGTCCCCGACAGTGCCGGGAAGCGAGTTCCCTTCTACCTCCGAAGCCGGCGAGGAATGGATGAAAACTCAGGAATCCGATGCAGTTTTAAAAGGCTTTACTTATCACAGGTTCAGGCATACAAATCAGCAAAAGGAAAAGCCCGGTGCTTAGGATTCCAGGCTAGAACCCCAGCCACGTGTAGGCAAAGATGGCGGCCACCACGTGTAAAGGCTTTGTAAAAGGGGAAGACAAGACTTCCAAGAAGGGTGAGCGCTCACAAAGAGCCCAAAAAAAGAAGCGCACAAGAGAGGAAACCGGCTAGTTTATACCCCTGCAACTCAGACCTTCCTCCCACTGTTATGGAAAGCAGGGAGGGTCAAATGTCCTTAGGTAATCCCTCCCTGCACCTCACCTAGGCCCTTTAGTATGCTAATGTTTTGAGCCAAGGTCTGCCTGGAAATGCCTTTATAGGGTAGAGAAGGGGGTTTCTGAGATGGCATGTCTCTGTACCAAAGACTAATACTAATGCCAGTTAAATATTTCTCCAAGCCTTCACAAGTCTCTTCTACTTCATTGTAGTTTTGTATTTTAGTTGCCTTTGGGAGCCATGCGTGTTTGCTTGGAAGCAAACAGCATTTCTCTCTGGTCTAATTACTTAGGGGTCCAGCGTGGCCAGGCTAATATGCTGGTGAGATCTAGCTAGTCCCACGATGATTGTGGTAGCATGGGAGAATATTTATACCAGCTAGTACAGCATACATGGTCAGATAAACTGCCACATTTAGACTACCCCTTATCTACGAAGTGATTTGCAGGAGGCAATCCAGAGCAGATGCAGCGGCCCTTAGGAGTCCTGCAACAGTTATCCAAGCAGCAACGACTACAGTCTTGAGTACAGAGCCAGGTGTGGCCTTTCTAAAAAACTTTAATGTAAGTTGAAAATCGGAAAGAAAATGTATTAGAAATTAACAATCATTATAGGATTTTTGCAACTTTTTAGAAAAACAATATGAACTCTTAAAAAAACCTAAAAATTGGGCTTCTATATTATCTACCAATTCCACTTCTTGGCATCTATCCCAAGTGTCTAAAAAGACTAGAAAAGACAATTTTGCTCTTTTGTTCTTTTGTTCATTTGGATACTCACATTTGCCAAAATCTGGAAGCAACTCAAGTGTCCAAGGACAAATGACTAGATAATGAAACCACAGTATATACACACAATGGAATACTACTCAGTTATGAGGCAAGATAAAAGCATGTAATTTGTCACTATGTGGGTGTATCTGAAGAGTATCATGCTGAGTTAAGAGAGTCAGAAGGAGACTGACTTTCTCTCATATGTAGGATATAAAGAAACATAGTAAGGGAATAGAAATGACTAAAGGCAACAGAACAGAAAACTGACCTACAGAACTGAATCTATCAAAGTCAGGGCTGAGAGATTATATGGGATGGACAACTGGGAAGTGGACACTGTGGTGTTGAGATGTTGCATACATGAAACTCTATCATGAGCGATACAAATAATGTTGCCTCAAATGTGGGGAAAGAAATATTTGGGGAAGGATGCATATTTTGTATGCATGTCAGTGTCACAAGCCCATATTCTTTCCTTAGACTCTTGGATTATTGAGGTGATTAGATTTTTTTTTCAGTGAGTCCAACTATCTCCAGGCTAAAGTTGGCTTAGGTTAATCAAATTCTTATTACAATTAAGTTGTGTAAAGTAATAGAATTCCTAGTAGTAATACTATTATCAACATGCTTTGACTATTTTTTGATGAAAGGTCCTATCCAATTAGGGAATATTCCCAATTAAAGACACTTCACTCTCTCAAAGAGCTCCACTGAACTGCAGCAAAACTTCATTAGTAATGTTAAAACATCCTTCAGAATCAGGTTAAAATGACATTTTAGTCTGTGTCAAGTAAGTGGAAGATTCTCCAAACATAGCAATCAGAAATCTTGGTGGTACTAACAAAACAACCGCCCCAAGAAAATCACTTGATCACTTGAATCCCGTTATTCATCGATTTGCTGGAGCGGGCGCCAGTAACATTTCCATTGGACCCTATCACGTGCCAATGTAGCCCAATGGCATCTGGTTGATTCAGGAATATGAAGAGCCTCAAACCCCACAAAGTAATGAGAATATAGAGTCCGCATGGCAGAGCCTGGCAAGCTGTCCGATGCGTGTTCAATATGCCAAATCCAGTAACAGAAATGTTTATTTTCCTGACCCCAAAAGAGCCCTTAATATGGCACCCAAAGAAAATATATTGAAGTTATTGGTAAAAATGGGCTTTTCTTTAAACATATTCTAGATACTGGATTTACATGGCATTTCCTTTAATTCCCAAAAAGTGTTCATCAGAGATTTCAAAAAATGTTTTTCCCAAATTTATTACTCTTTTTAAAAATATTTTTATTATACCACTGTGAGATATACAATTACAAAGATGTTCATGTTTGGGTTTCAGTCATACAGTGTTCCAGCACCCATCCCTCCATCAGTGTCCATTTCCCACAACCAATGTCCCCTGATTCCCTCCCCCTTCTCCTCACCCAGCCTGCCTTTATGATAGGTACTTTGCCTCTCTCTCTCTCATGAAATGCTTTTCTCTTCCCATGTACATTTTTCTATTTATTTTAATAGTGACAAATCCTTAATTCCTTTTTCTTGCCTAATTGTTAGGTCTAGGACTTCCAGTAGTTGCTAAATAATAGTGGTAAAAGTGAACAGAGAAAAGACTATGTTTTTTCATCACTGAATAATATTGTGGATTTGTTCTATATTGTTTTTACTATAGGTTCCTATTAACCCCATTTAGTGAAGTGTTGCAGGACTCTAAGGGCCGCTGCTCTGCTCGGTTGCCTCCCGAAATACCGTGAGGGGGTAGTCTAAATGTGGCAGTTTATCGACCATGTATGCTGTTACTGGTATTATTCTCCATGCATACAAATCGTGGGACTAGTGATTTACCACAATAGCCGGAGTAGGACATATAAGAGAGAAAGGTTTGCTCAAAAAACAAGATGGCTGAAAAAAAACAAATAAGGAGACGTGAAGGCTTGGAGAAAATTTAACTGGCAGTTGCAGAACCAGACCCCTTTAATTTCAGGCCGGCTAAAACAACAAAAAGCTAGGATGCAGGGAGGGGGTACCTGAGGGCATTGGACCCTCCGCCCATAAAATGGGAGGAAGGTCGAGCGGGGGTATAAACTTCAGGTCTGCTCCCGGCTCTCCCGGTGGGTCTCGCCGCGATTATTCCTTGAGTTTCACCGTGGTGGTCGCCATCTGGCCTACACGGGCTGGGGCAGCCTGATCCTAAGCCGGTTTTTCTTTGCTATTGTTGCCTGACCGTTAAGAAAGTCTTTTAAACCGCACGGTTCCGAGTGTTCATCCATTCCCGCTGCCGGGGTAGAAGGGAACTCGCCGCCTGTCGGGACCCGGCGCCCGACAGTGAAGGTGGTTTTTTTTCCATAAAAGGACATTGAATCTTGTTAAAGGTTTTTCAATGTACATCGCGATGATCCTATGATTTTTGTCTTTCCCTTTGTTGGCTGTGTTGTATCACATTAATTTGCATGTATTGAATCAATTCTATATATAAGATGAATTTCACCATTTTTTATTTCTTTGGGGGGAGATAGACCTGTCTCTATGCTCAGTTTATTACTCCTGTAGGGGACCCAGGGATCACTGTGGTGATGGGGATCAAACCTGGATCAGCTGCATGCTTGTGAGATCTGGTGTGCTGGACTGTCTCTGGCCCTAAGGGATGATTATGGTTTATGGTCCTTTTGATGAACTCATGAAATCCATTTGTTGATATTTTGCTGAGGAGCCTTACTTCATTTTTTATGGTGATTTTCTATTTTTATAGTCTTGTGGTCTGAATAGAGGTGGCATGATTTCTAGATACATAATTTTACAGACAATTGCTTTGTGTTTCAGTATATGTACTATGTGTACTGTAGAGGAATAAGTATTTTTGACTTTTGGCATGGATCACTTCTCACTTGTCTTCCCGTTGTTCATGGATTTGCTTGAGTGGGCACTAGTAACATCTCCATAGGTCCTGTCGCATGCTTGCTCCAGGAACTTGAAGAGCCTCAAACCATTTGTTCAGATTTTGGCATATCAAATATGACATGGATAGCTTACCAGGCTCTGCTGTGTGGGTGGTACACTCTAAGTAGTAGGCTCTCAGTTCTTGCAATTACTGATGAACGGAGAGAGATTGGCTTTTTCTCTTGGGTGGAGATCTGACAAGCTGTGGAGTTCGGATGTTGAAAATGGAGGCCCTAATGGTGTGGGGGCTTCCTCTGGCTTCTTGCAAGGCTCTATTGGAATGGCGGGCCAGGGCTAGGACCTACCTTCCCTCCCGGATGCCTCATGATCAGCTGAGCACAGGGAGAGCTGGTAGCAGCTCTGCCCTGTGTATCTGTATCCATATTTGGCTTGGATAGCTGTATAAATGTTAACTAATCCAAGATTTTCTAATTCCCTGATAGTCTGCTTTTTTACTTACTGATTTTCTGTCTGAAAATTCTGTAATAATGATAATGTGGGTTAAAATCTCTTAATACTGTCATGGCACTCTCAATTTCTTTATTAGGGTCTTGTGATACTGCTGTCTCTTCACTGATGCATATAAATTGATAAGATTATGTCCTTTTCATAATCTTATACAATCAGTATACAATTTTTATCCCTTTATTTTAGTCTTAGTTTATATTCTGTTTTACCTTGTACAAATATAATTGTCCCTCCTCTTCTTAAGCTACCATCACCCACTGTGACAGTCCTTCAGCATTTTATGCCTTGCTTTTTTATGCTTAGCTTTTATTTATCATTAGTTCAAATGGTTGTCTTATAAACAGTAGGAGATTGGATTTTATCTTCTGATCCATCCAGGCATCCTGAGTACTGTGTTCGTCCATTCCCCTACCTTCACTGTCCCTGCCCCTCAATTCCACACTCCCAAATGCTTTATTTCCCTGTTGCAGAAGCTTGTACCTCCACAGCTGGGTTCCTCTCTTAGAAGAGGTTCCCGAATTCAGTCAATTTTCTGCTAGAAATCCACAGGACTCTCCTTAGCTTTTATGTGAGTTGCTGTTCCTTGCTCCACAGCACAGAATTGCCTGATTGGTGGCTGGGTTTGCCCATGAGAACTTCAGGTGAATTTTGTGGCAGGGGCTCTTCCATGGCATAGTTCTCACCCATGAGAACTGGGACAATTAGCCCTGTTTGGGATATTGTACATAATTTGAGTTTTGGTGTGCTGACTGCATTCTCAAATTGTTTCCTTGCTGCCACCATGAAACCTCTAAAACTGGGGAAAGGTTTTGATTATGATCTATTTGAACAGCTTGCTACACATTTAAGTTTTACTTCTGTATGAACTATAACAAAGGAAAGAATAAATAAGCTGAGGCTAATTATGAACCTGATAGAGTTTTTACTACTGGTATTATGTTCATTTTTGAAGCAGTCTGTGTCTATTTATATGCAAAAACATTTACCTGTTTTCTTCATCAAGAATACTAGGATGAAAATTGTCGGAGCTCAGTTGGGGTCCCCAACAGTGCCGGGAAGCAAGTTCCCTTCTACCTCCGAAGCCCGCGAGGAATGGATGAAAACTCAGGAATCCGATGCAGTTTTAAAAGGGCTTTACTATTACAGGTTCCAATATACAATCCAAGAGCAGGGAAAACCTCCAGACTCTGCGTTCCCAGCTAGGCCCCAGCCAGGTGCAGGCCAAGATGGCTGCCACCACGTGTTGAGGCCCAACAGAGAATGAAGAGAAGCAAAAAGCCAAGGGAAGCCGAAATCGCAAATGGGGAAAAAAGAGAGAGCTTCTTTCTTCTTGCAGCTTATCTTATAGCCAGAAATCTGCCCAAACTCCCCAGCCCATCCCATGGCTGGGCTGGGCTATCTAGAGATGAAAATTCAAAGCCTCCCAGCAGAGTTGGGAGGAGCTGCAAGCCAAATGTAAACTTCTCCTGGCAAGGGTCAAATGCCCTCAGGTATTTTCTCCCAGCACCTCACCCAATGTCATTTTATATGGTAATGTTTTGAGCCAAGATCCCCCAGAAAAAACCTCCACAGGGTAGAGAAAGGGGCTCTTAGAGGAGTCCTGCAATAGAAAATAATTTCTCTTACCTCAAAATTGTTGTGGGGATTAAGTGAATGTACATAGGAAAAGATCTGGGGGGTCTGGTAAATAGAGTGTTTTTCATTCTATTAATATGTTTTTGTTTGGGGATGACAGCTTACTCAAGGTTTACTCAAGGCTTACTCCTGACTCTGTCCTCAGAGATCAGTCCTGTCAGTGTTTAGGGGATTGTATGGGGTGCCAAGGATGGAAAAAGGGTTGTAAGCACCCTACCCGCTGTACTATCACTGATTCTAGCATTCTGTTAATATTAAGCATTATTTATTTATAATACTATTGATATTATAATACTATTGAATAAAGAAAAATTAGTATTTTTCTTTATTCCAAATGGTAAGTATAATAAATTATATAGCATGTATTATATCAAAGAAAAGTATTATATCAAAGGTAAGTATAATAAATTATATAGCATGCATTATATCAAAGATTGCAGCAGTCTTTTTTCAAGCCCAGCCCAGATATACTTATCAAAAGACTCACATACACAGGGCAGAGTTGCTTTGGCTCTCCCTGTGCCCAGCTGATCACGAGGCGCCCAGAGGGCTGGCGGTTCTAATCCTGGCCCGCAACCCCAAGAGCCTTGCAAGAAGCCAGATGACCCCCCCACTCCATGAGGGCCTCCATTTTCCACATCCGGACTCCCCTCTCGTCAGAGCTCCACCCAGCAGAAGAGCTGATCACAAGCTGGCTCGCTCGGCCACTTTGCAGCTGTGCAGTTCATCAATAAATGCTTGAGATTAGAGGTGACTACAAGTGTATCCCACCCGATGGCAGAGCCTGGCAAGCTACCCATGTCGTATTTGATATGCCAAATACCAGTAACAATTATAGACCTCATTCCCATGACCTGATGGAATAGTTTGAGGCTTTTTATGTTCCTGGAGCTAGCAGGTGCCCTTGGGCTACACTAGCATGTGACAAGACATATGAAGATGTTACTAGTGCTTGCTTGAGCAAATCGATGATCAATGGGAAGATAAGTGTTAAAAGTGATACAAGTGATGTATTATATCAATTAAAGTGTTTTCTTAAATAAGTATAAATTTATAAAGAAAAGAAAATCTTACATTATTCACTTTGAATAAACTAAAACAAATTCATAATGGTAATAATTAATAAAGGGAAGGCTTCTTATAGCACTAATTTAATCGGTCACTACAACAACAAAAAAAATATCATAAGCTCCAGTATTTTGGGCTGTTACATGTATAGAGTACAGAATTGGAGTGACAGAATTGAAGAGATGTGAGGAAATGGGTGGATATCTCAGGGAAGAGAAGGGAAAAACCGAGTGCATGCCTGATGAGAGCAATTACCTGCCAAACCCATGGAATGATCATCAGGCCAGTCCTCTCTCTATCCATTTGATCTGCGCAATCCTGAATCTCATTAGAGCCATGGAGAGTAGACTTGGATGTATTTTCCGCTATAGGTTCAGAAAAGATGTGGAAGTAGCCTCTACCTTAAGACCAATTCCTTTTCCTTTGACTGAGAAAGAATTCAAGAACAAGAAAGCATGGACAATGGCAGAGAGCTTTATTTAAAGAGACAGTATACAAATAGGACCATATCTAAAAATGAAATTCTCAACCAAAGTGTTTGGTTGGCATAAAATTCTGTTTAATAACATCTCACTGCATGGTTCAACAGTGACCTCAGCTATTTTAAGATGCCTTCCTTAAAATTAAATACAAATTAAGGAACACATGTAACATCACTAGAAATATTGCATATTCTATATTTCTGATTCTACATTAGTAAAAATTGTGTCATTTTTCTTGCTAATCTGAGTAAAGTTTCCATGATAATGATAAAAATAGCCTTATTAGATTATGTTCTTTGGATACTAAGTAATACAATGCTTTCAGAGGAATAGGGAAGGTTTAGAATTTTATACATCATCTTCGACTGATCTATCTGATTTTGTATTTTAGGTATTAGGAGCTTTAATATGTTTACATTAAGAATTCTGTACCCAGATGTGGCGTTGATAACAATTGCTCCCAGCTGTGTCTTGGGGGTATTTCACCCTGTCTTTGCTGGGTAGGTACTACCAGTTTCAGGACTTTTGTAGCTTTTGCATTGCTCTGTCTTACATAGACTAAGCCTAGTTTGTTCTTGCCTGCTTCTGATCCCCTTCTACAACAGTCCAGATGGATTGTCTGTTTTTAAGTTGTATTTGAAAATTATTACTTACTAAAATAAGCTCAAACTACAACTATTTCTAGGCCAGTTTTCTAATAATTTCCTGCAGTACAAAATATACCTTTAAACATAGTGAGAAACTGTATGCCTTTATTACGATATCAGTATAAAAGAGACTAATTTACTCTTAGAATTGGATTATACCTGTAAGGCAAAACTCTCAAACTGTGGTGCTCATGGAACCATACATTAACCAGAATTGAACTTGGCTTGACTGTAAGACAAGAGCCTTAACTCTTTTTTTCCTTAAAATATTTTTATTATACCACCGTGAGATAAACAATTACAAAGGTGTTCATGTTTGGGTTTCGGTCATACAGTGTCATACTATCGCCCCATCTGCCTGTTGTCCGTCATCTTCAAGGTTTTCACTCATGTCATCCTGAACAGGATTGGCAGAATATTAGATGAAGGACAACCATGCGAGCAAGCTGGCTTCTGAAAAGGATTCAGCACAACTGACCATATCCACACAGTAACCAGGCTCATTGAGGTTTGTAGGGAGTTCAAGATGCCACTCTGTCTCACATTCATTGATTTAAAGAAAGCTTTTGATTCTGTGGAGACTGAAGCGGTCATCAAGAGTCTAGCCAAACAGGGCGTTCAAACCCCATACATCAAGATCCTTCATGAGCTCTATTACGGGTTCACCACCAGAATCTCACCATTCTACAAGGAAGTGATCATTGA
The DNA here is from genome assembly GCA_021461705.1 of Cryptotis parvus. Taxonomy (NCBI): domain Eukaryota; kingdom Metazoa; phylum Chordata; class Mammalia; order Eulipotyphla; family Soricidae; genus Cryptotis; species Cryptotis parvus. The sequence goes on along the minus strand of JAJIBD010007119.1, from coordinate 29,477 downwards.
TGTCAAAAGAGGGGTTCGACAGGGTGATACCATTTCTCCAAAACTCTTCATCGCCACCCTCAAGAACATCATGTGACAATTAGAATGGGAGTGAAGATTGATGGTTGGCAACTACACCACCTCTGCTTTGCTGATGACATCATTCTAATAACACCAAACATTAGCCAAGCAGCACAAATGCTGGCTGACTTTGATGGAGAATGTAGAAAGATAGGTCTACAGCTGAAAGCTGAATCTCAACAAAACTATGTTCATGAAAAACAAACTAGTCCCAGAGGCTCCATTCACTCTCAATAGAACAGACATCTCTGAATGCAGCAGTTATGTGTACCTAGGTCAAGAAGTCAACATGATGAACGACCTAAAACCTGAGCTGCACAGGAGGAAGAAAGCAGCATGGAATGCCTTCAAAATCATCGAAGATAGCTAAAAAGACAAAAGAACCTCTGGCTCCGGGCACATCTCTTCCACTCCACCATTCTCCCTGCATTAACATATGCCTCAGAGACTTGGGCCCTACGAAAGCAGGGTGAGAATGCTATTCGGGTCTCCCAAAAGAGGAATCAGAAGAGCTATGCTTGGAATATCATGCCTCACTCAAGTGAGAGAAGGATTCTGGAGTTCCAACCTCCGTCACTGTTCCAGACTGTCTTGTTTGCCAAGGCATCGAAAATCAGATGGGCTGGCCATGTAATGCGATTTGGAGATGACCGCTGGACTAGATTACTGACTGGATCCCACGGGATGTCAAAAGATCACGTGGCTGCCCACCTACAAGATGGTCAGACTTCTTCCATCAAGACCCCGAATGAACGGTTTGAGACTCTTCGCATTCCTGAAGCAACCAGATGCCATTGGGCTACACTGGCATGTGATAGGGTCAAATGGAAATGTTACTGCAACCCGCTCGAGCAAATCAATGAATAATGGAATATCAAGTGATCATACAGTGTTCCAGCACCCATTCCTCCACCAGTGCCCATTTCCTACCACCAATGTCCCCAATTCCCTTCCCCCCCCCTAGCCTGCCTCTATGGCAGAATCTTTATCTCTTCTCTCTTTCTCTTTCTCTATTCCTTCTCTTACACATTGTGGATTGCAATACATAAATTTAGAGTTTATCATGTGTATCTTTTTGCCTATATTCAATGCTCAGTTCTAGGCTGATATAAACACTTTCAATAATCATTAGCACACTGTTCCCATCTCTGTCTTACCTAACCTCTGACTCCCACACATTTGTGGTAGATTCCACCTTTGACAAGACCTCCTGATCCATGTTTTTACCTGACCTTGCATATTGGTGTCATCATTATATCACTCTCTTCCTGTTGTTCATAGATTTGCTCGAGCTGGATGAGTAACATCTCCATAAGTCCTAAAGTGTAGCCCAAAGGGCATCTGCTTGCTCCAGGGACAGGAAGAGCCTCAAACCATTCTTCAGGTCATGGAATTGAGGTCCATGATTGTTACTAGCTTTTGGCATAACAAATAAAATATGGGTAGCTTGCCAGACTCTGCTGTGTAGGTGGTATACTCTCAGTAGAAGGCTCTCCTCTCAAGCACTTACTGATGAAACTTAAAGAGGAAAGATCAGGTTTTCTCTTGTGTGGAGCTCTGAGAAAATATGGAGGCTGGATGTTGAGAATGACTGACTCCATGATGTGTGGGGTTGTTCTGGCTTCTTGCTAGGCTTACTGGGATGACAGGTATCAGATAGAACCTGTCTAGAGCTGTATACAACGTATAAATATGAAAGATCCTGGGGGCCGGGTGTGCCCAGCGGGTAGGGCGTTGCCTTGCCGCGGCCTGTGCTGGCCGGGTTCGTCCCGGCTCCCATATGGTCCCCGAGCCCGCCAGGAGTAATTCCTGGTGCGAGCCGGAGAACCCCTGGCTCGCCGGGTGTGCCCAAAAGCAAATAAATAATAAAAAAAAATAAATGTGAAAGATCCTGGGAAGGACCTTATCCTAAAAACAGTATTATCTAAGAATATCATGCGGCCGCTTGAGCCAGGCTGTGATCAGCTCTTCTGCTGGGTGGAGCTCTGAGGAAAAAGCTCTGGATCAGTGTACCTGATCCAGAGACTCACACACATGGGGCAGAGCTGCTACTTGCTCTCCCTGTGCCCAGCTGATCACAAGGCATCTGGGAGGGATGGCAGGTTCTAGCTCTGGCCTGCCACCCCAGCAGAGCCTCGCAAGAAGCCAGAGGAACCCCCACACCATGAGGGCCGCTATTTTCCACATCCCTCTCCTCAGAACTCCACCCAGCAGAAGGAGCTGATCACAGCCTGGCAGCGCGGATGCTTTGTGACAGCATGGTTCATCAATAATTGCTCGAGTTTTTAGGTGACTACTAGAGTATCCCATCCTCACGGTTGAGCCTGGAAAGCTACCTGTGTCGTATTTGACATGTCAAATACCAGTAACAATTATAGACCTCATTCCCATGACATGATGGAATGGTTTGAGGCTCTTTATGTTCCTGGAGTGGGCAGATGCCCTTGGGCTATTTCACATGTGACAGGATGTATTGAGATGTTACTGGTGCCCGCTCAAGCAAATCAATGATATATAGGAAGACAGTGATACAGTGATATTTATATCATGCAATTCATGCAAATTAATGCAGTAATTCTATTTGTTTTCTTCCTTCTGGATAATTTCACTCAACATGATCCCATGATCCTTCATTTTTCCTAACAGAAGAGCCTTAACTCTTATATCTCGTGGAACCTAAATATAGTTTCTGAAGTCCTCTCCACCGTAATCAGGTTAGAAAAAGAAAAAAAAATCATAAAATAAAAAGACTTGTGTGACTGAATTGAGAAAATATTTGCATATGATATTCTGATGAAGGGCTAATAACCAAGATATATAAAACATTCAAAGCTCAAAAATCGAAAATCCAGTAACCCCATCAAAAATTAGGGACAGAAAATGACAGACAATCCCCCAAAGAAGACAGACAGATGGACAGCAATTACGTGAATAAGTACTCTTCATCACCTAATATTAAGGAAACGTACACAAAACAATGATATGTATCACACCAGTGAGAATGGCTTATGCCAAATAGACTGAAAACATGGGTGCTGCAGAGATGTACTGAAGGAACCTCATGCACTATTGGAACTGTCTGGTTAAGAGCCTAGAGAAAATAGCACGAAAACTTCCCAAAACATAAGAACAAGCATCAATATGACCCAGTGATTCAACTCCTTGACATCTACCCCCAAAATACAAACACCTTAATTTTTAAAGATGTAATATGCACTTGGATTGCAAAATCAAGATTACCAAGCACGGAAAAGGAGGCTGGGGAGAAGAAGAGGAGGATGAGAAGCAATAAAAGACAGGGGTAGAAGGAGGAGTAGCTATAGTGACTTTGTACATCAAACCATAGATATTAACACTGTTGTAACCATGTTACCTAAATCACAGATAATTTTTAAAATTTAATGAAAATAAAATATTTATTGTTCAGTTCTAGTATTTGATTCCCTTTCTAATCTTTATTTGTGACTTTGTGATATACAATGTGGAGCATTATAGAGAAATTATTTTATTGAGACCTATTTGCCAAATTAGACAACTGGCTCACATACACAACAATGCTATTTTTAAATTATAAAAATAATTTTCAAATTAGAGGATGTTCACATAGTGCTTTAATGTAAAAAATGATCCAAGGGAAATGAAAAATGTTCACATTTGCTAATTCTGGGTAAGGTTCTATGGCTGTCATATTACGCTTCTTTTTTTCATATTTGTGCAACAGGGAAATAACTGGGAAAGACAGTTACTGACATATGCTTTGAATCACTTATATCACTTGTATCACTTGTCTTCCCGTTGATCATCTATTTGCTTGAGTGGGCACCAGTAACATCTCCATATGTCCTGTCACATGCTAGTGTAGCCCATGGGCATCTGCTTGCTCCAGGAACATAAAGAGCTTCAAGCCATTCCATCAGGTCTTTGGAATGAGGTCTATAATCTTACTGGTATTTGGCATATCAAATACGACATGGGTAGCTTGACAGGCTCTGCTGTGTGGGTGGGATACTCTTGTAGTCACCTCTAATCTATAGCATTTATTGATGAACTGTGCTGCCACGCGAGCCGGCTTGTGATCAGCTCTTCTGCTTGGTGGAGCTCTGATGAGTGGGGAGTCCGGATGTGGAAAATGGCGGCCCTCATGGTGTGGGGGTTCCTCTGGCTTCTTGCGAGGCTCTGCTGGGGTGGCAGGCCAGAAATTAAAAAAAAATTTGAATGCTTTGACTAGCATTCAAAAATATTTTCTATAACTACTATAAGAATAGTAGACTATGAGCATATATTTATAGGAGGAATAAAATTCAAGTTCTTAAAGGCTTGAAAGAGTTCGAAACTAAGGATTCCCTAAGTGGAATGGCATTGCCTGGATATCCAGTTCCATTGTGAAAGACTTATGGATCTTTCAGGGCAGATTAGCTTCACTGTTAAGTCAGCTTTTGAGAAAAGTTCTTTACCTGCAGGAGAGCTTAGATGGAAAACCCCAAAAAGCCTCCTTAAGAAACCTTATTTCCTGGGTGAAGAGAAATCAAGGGCTGGAGTTCATTCCTCCACTTTTGAAAGGTGGGTCAATTTATAATCTAGTGGCAAAGAATATTTCTGCCCACAGCACCCTACTTGGTTATCATAACATTTCCCAAAGTACATTCTGTAACAATGGAAAAGCAGTGGAGAAATTGAAACAGAAACTAATATACACAAAACTTAAAGGTTTGCATAGACAAGAATTGGAAAGACTAGAGTATACAAGTATAAACAGTTAATGCAAATCTTGTTCAAAAAAGTGTATGCTAGGATTCTTTTTCAAATTTATTTGTTTTAGAAATATATTTGATCAAAAAAACTCTTTATTTGCAACTTTTTTATTTCAAAAATAATCTCGAACAAGATTATCTCTGATTTTTAAATCCTTGAGCGCTCAGAGAGAGGAGTTGCTCTTTGAAAAATTCCTCTGGTAACTGTAGGCAAGCTCTCCTTACCTACCAATTCATTTGCTCTCAAAGGCTTCTCTGTGATCTCAAATTTCTGGTCAGCTATTTCTGGATGCTAAAGTAGAAAAAGAAATGCTTCCACTACCTTTCTTCTCTCTTTCTTTTATTTCCTAAAAAAATAGAGACATATTATGTACTATGGTCCTCCCTGGAGGACTTTGCTCAGAACTCTGTGGTTTGGTTGAAGTAACTTATAGTGCCAGTAATGGAGGACTCCTTATTTATCCTGTAAATCAATGATTTTCAACCATTTTCAGAAGAGAGTTTTCGAAAACTACTACTATAAATAAACTGAATGAGCTAACAATACCCATCTTCTTACTAATTTGCATGTATATTTTTTAGATAAGCTTCCTATGGACAAGTTATTTACAAATGAATCTGAAACACCACTGTTTTCTCCCTCCCTCCAATTTCTCTTATATAAACGAAAATGAGAAACAACACAAGGTTTATAGGCATATATTAGGAATCTTTTACAAGTTAGATGCATTTTAAAATATGAATTACTCCTCAACAGAACAGACAAAATATACAAGCATAATTATAATATATGCTACTGGAGATATCTCAGTGAATGGGGGAGACCATGTAGCTGAATAAATGGCGATGGAGAAAACTAGAAATTCAGAAATCACTGTATCACTGTATCACTGTCTTCCTGTTCATCATCGATTTGCTTGAGCGGGCACCAGTAACATCTCCATATGTCCTGTCTCATGCAAGTAGAGCCCAAGGGCATCTGCTTGCTCCAGGAACATAAAGAGCCTCAAACCATTCCATCAGGTCATGGGAATGAGGTCTATAATTGTTACTGGTATTTGGCGTATCAAATATGACACGGAGTAGCTTGCCGTAAATAAAGTGGGGAAAATAAAATCATGAGAAGCAAAAGTGAAGAAAATAGCATTCCCAGGTCAGACGGCTCCACGGCTGTAGCACGTGCCTCAGGAGGAGGACCCAGATTTCATCACTGGCATTGATTAAAACAACTGCTGTAGGGGTGGTGTGGGGTCTGGTGGTCCCCACCAGCACAGCTGGCTCAAGCAACACTGGGTTGAGAGTCTTTGGGCGTGCCCCCTGCCCCCCACCTCCCTGCCCTGGGCCCTGGGCTCTCTCTGCACACATGCTAAGCAAGCCTTGTGCAACTTTGGTAGGAACAAATTCTACCTCTTTCAAGGAGGCTAGAAAATGGCTTGGGTTAAGCAGAAGTGAGAAAACTCACCTCCAACTTTATATAAATAAGGTTCGGGGTTGTACAGGGGGACTATCACTCCCCCACAGCAGGCATGTGACATGCGTAGTGGGCCCAGTTTAATCTCCAGCACTCCATATGGTTCCCTGAGTCCTGCCAGAAGTGACGCTTGAGGACAGAGTCAGGGGCTAGTCTTGAGCTGCATAGGGTGTGTGGCCAAACAAAACAAAATAATATTATTAAGTTGATCATAGAATCAGGTGTGGGAAAAATGATAGCAACTCCTCTGAAGACTAAAAAGGAGGGATGCTGTGATACATAAAGTGGGAACAGACTTGGAACTTTTCATCGGGAAATTCTATAGTTTTCTGAGCGCATGTGTAGGCTTTCTTCAGTTCAGTCCTCCTAACATTTTTAGCCACCGTGGGGTGGGTGGCATTACCCCATACTACACAGAATATTTACTAGCATCCCGGAGCTCTACCTACTGAACTCTAATAAGCTCCACTTCTCAAGCTGTCACATTCAGACATGTCTCTAGACATGTTTAATAGCGATTACTGTGTGCCTTTCACATGGACAGGATTTAGCTAAGTGACTCAGTTTGATAATCGGTTTATCAGCAAACTTGACACAAGGTGAGGTTTGAAAAGCATGTGTGCATTGGGGGCTTATCTTGTAGTGCTGCCATCAGGTGACAGAACCCTGAGAGATACAGCACAGCTGACAGCCTGCATCAGGCAGTCTCCACTGGAAGGTGGGTGACCTCAGCTGTCTGCATGATCCCAGGCGAGTCAGCTGTAAACCACTCCTGAGCCTACCTGTGCTGACAATGAATATGAGCAAACATGGCTGTTGTTTTAAGTCACTAAGCATGTGTTGTGTTGCTATGCAGAGGTAGGTAATTGATATAGGACTTCTGAGTACATAAATAATAGTTAGACTTAGATGGGCTCACAACACACTCAAAATAGTCCATACTACTTGATAAATTTTCAAAGGGGGCTCAAGAGGTTAAATAATATACAAATATTGCAATAATGAGTGCAAAGGTAAAGTAAGTTCAGAATGAAGTTGTATGATTAACCTTCAAGAGATCTTCCCCTCCTCTTCCCTCCCTTCTCTTCCATTCTCCCCCTCCACCTCACCTCCCTCCTCTTCCTCCTCCTTCCCCTTCTTTCTTCCTCTCTCCTCTTATCCTTCTCCACCTTCTTTTCTTCTTTTTCCTCCTTTTCCTCCTCCTCCTCTCTCCTCCTCCTCTCACACCTGGTAATACTCAGGGTTTATTTCTGGCAGTGCTTGGGGGACCATATGGGATGCCAGCAATCAAACCTGGGTGGGCCGCTTGCAAGGCACATGCCCTTCCTGCTGTACCATTGCTCCAGCTCTTAGAAATCACTTTTTAAGCAGTCAACAATTATAAACTTATCTAGAGAAACAGGTATTGATTAAACACAATATGGTGATAATATTTCAAAGATTGACTGTAATAACTATATTTATAAAAGCTTTATTAAAAGAATTACCAAGGTATCAATCTTTGGTTTGGTGTATTTAGATAAATCAATTTTTTAGAATAAATAGGAAAGCATATAAACTAAAAATCAATAGTAGTTTATATTGTACTAATGAAGCATTTCAATGTATTAGCTGCCCACTTGTATAGAACTATATTCATTTAGCAATTAGGTTGCTAAGGCAGCGTCCCATAATTTGCCATTTAAGTTTAGAGGTGGAAATTATCAGTATTATGCTGTGAGTGCTGTCCACGTTTATTGTACTATTCAAGGAACATTAAGATGCTTAGCACTTAACTTTTTTTTTTTTTTTTTTTTGTTTTTTTGGGTCACACCCGGCGACGCTCAGGGTTACTCCTGGCTCTGCACTCAGGAATTACTCCTGGCGGTGCTCGGGGGACATATATGGGATGCCAGGATTCGAACCCGGGCCGGCAGGCCGGCCGGCGTGCAAGGCAAACGCCCTACCCGCTGGGCTATCGCTCCGGCCCTTAGCACTTAACTTTATATTTAGAACACTGGCCTGAGGGACTGGGTCAGCTAAATTCTTTGAACTTTTTATATTAAAGAGGGCTAAGTTAAGAAGCAGTGAAGGGAATCAGAAAAGAGAGAAAATGGAAATAGCGGCAACTAAAAGAAATGGCAATTTCTTTTTTTAAAGAATATCTAAAAGTTATAAATATTTAAAGATATTTAAAGAATATCTAAAAGAATATCTAAAAAGAATATCTAAAAAAGTAAAGGAAATGAGTGATGTAGAAAAAATGATGAGAATCCACTTGACAGGCAATGAGAGAACATACAGTCAGATGATAAAGTAAGGGCCTCGGAAGCGGAAGGATAATTTATTTTAAAGAATGAATTTTAAATATTTTGTACCCATTGTTAATATAAGTGTCTAGTCTCTAACGGTAAGATCACTTGTATCACTTGTCTTCCCATTGTTCATCGATTTGCTTGAGAGGGCGTCAGTAACATCTCCTTTCGTTGGGAAGGAGGTCCATTATTGTTACTGTTTTTGGCATATCAGATATACCACAGGTAGCTTGCCAGGCTCTGCTGTGGCTCTGGGTTCATGGCAGGGGAAAACGGTAAGATGCATTTGAATATATAGTCTCCATTAAAACTTTTTAAAACTGAAAAATCTACCCACTTTGTCCTTTAAAGATAGTTCTTGGGAAAGATTTTGGGTAATTTTTTTTTTCTCAGACTGGGGAGACAAGACTGAGAAAAGTCACTGGGTTGGGGATCCTTCTGATTTTTAGTTCGTATCAAATAGTTCAATCCCAATGTTGGTATGCATTAAGGAAGGGACAGTCAGACAGTTCGGTCTTCAGGGACATCTAGTATTATGGCTTATAAGAAAGCATGAAAGTTCTGCAAAAAAAAGTGTATTTTTCAAATCATAGTAAAGTAAAAGAGTGCACTTTATTTGGACCCCCTAGCTCTAGGGTCACTTTCCCCTTTCTGTCCAGTTAGCTTTCCACGCTTACTACATCAAACTTGGTGTGCCAAGCTCTGGGCTTTATCGGAGCAATCAAGCATCTTGATTCTTTTTTTTTTTAATTTTGTATTATACCACCTTGAGTTATAGTTACAAAAGTGTTCATGTTTGGGTTTCAGTTATACAGTGTTCCATCACCCATCCCTCCACCAATGTCCCTATCCTCCACCAAAAGGGTCCCCAACTCTTGGGCCTCAAGGCTAGAGCTGGAGGCGGGCGGGGACCGCGGCCGGGAACCGGAGTGGGCGCTCCCGCCCCGAGCGCGGGCTGGGCGGAGCCGGCGGCCCGGAGCGCTTGGCTCGGGGCGCGCAGAGGCGGGAACCGTCCGGCTCCGGGTTCCGATTCGGGGGGCGCTCGCAGCGTCTCCACTACCCACGGGAGCCCCGAGAACTTCACGGCTGGGGTCTGCGTCGGACCGTGAAGGCCCCAGGTCCACCCCGCGCCCACCCCCCGGGGCGTCCGAACTTGCCCGCGAGCGGACGTGGCGGCCAGAGCGGCGGGAGCGCGCGGGGCCCGGGATGGAGGCGGACGGCGAGCGCGAGGAGCTGGCGCGGCTGCGAACCGTCTTCGCCGCGTGCGACGCCAACCGCTCGGGCCGCCTGGAGCGCGAAGAGTTCGGCGCGCTGTGCGCGGAGCTGCGGGTGCGTCCGGCCGACGCCGACGCCGTGTTCCAGAGGCTGGACGCGGACCGCGACGGCGCCATCACCTTCCAGGAGTTCGCGCGCGGCTTCCGCGGCTCGCGGCGCGGGGGCTGCGGCGCCGGCTCGGGGGGGCTGCAGGGCGCCGCGGACCCTGAGGCGAGCCCGGACGGCGCGGGGCGAGGACGGCGAGGACGGCGAGGACGGGCCGCTGCCGCTGCTCTCGCTCCCCGGGGGCCCCGCGAGCCCCGGCCAGGCGTGGCAGGACTTCCAGAGCCGGCTGGGGGACGAGGCCCAGTTCATCCCCAGGTGCGTGCATGTCCTCTGGGGCGCGTTTCTCCATCGGCTCCATATGGTACCTCCGGGATATTCTGGGGGCACAGGTGAAAGTCGCGTAAACGGGGGGTGTATGCGTGTGTGGAGGATCAACGAGCGGGATGTCCAGGCCCGTCTGGAAAATTGTTGAGAAATGGCTGCAGCCGGCACCTGCTTTTGCGCGAGCGGGTTTCATCCCGGCATCCCATATAGGGTCCTGCGGAGAGTAACCGGCAGTGCAGAGCCGGGAGTGAGCCCGCGGCCCCACACAAGTGAGCCCCCTTAGCGGGAAGGACAGATCCCGACTGGGCGAAAGTCCCCGTCGCTGTCAAGCGATCCCGCGCAGGGCAGGCTGAGTCCAGGCGCGTAATGCAGCGCCTGGACTCCCAGGTTAGCCGCGCGCATCACAGGGCTGGAGGAGCCGCCACAGGCTCTACGGGCTGGGCCCCAAGGAAAGCGGAGGACTGTTGGCCAATTTGGTGACCTCCATTGGCAGAGGTCTCGTTTTCTGGGGCTAATGATGAAAACGGTGAACAGTTATATCGCTGGGGACAAATGCCAGGTGCTCACTGCTTTCTGTTTCATGCCAGAAATTTTAGTGTTTATCTGTTTCATACGTTCAGAACAACCCTTGGGAGGCAGATTTTCATGTCTCTGATGGTTGGAGAAAGTTAGACGTACAAAAATTCGACCAAATGCTATTTAATTTAGGGGCTTGTTCACTTTTTTAAAAAAAGGGGGGGGGTGGGCAGGATTTGAATCCATATATTGTGAACTGAAGATATTTCCCTCTTTCAGTAAACAATAAATGCCAAACCCGTACAACTTCTCTACTCCATGCGCATACGGAGACAGTGTAGGAGCAAGTTCTTAATTCTCAGGGGGATTCGCACACTGGGCTTGATTCTGCTGGGATTTGTGTGTCTTGGATGTCCTAGAATTTCTCCGAATTTCCACATTTTCCTCTGAATGTTGAAAAATGTTTTTATGTGTTGTTTGGATTCTAGCTGACAATTGATGCTCTGGCTCATTATTAAGCTAGATAGCAGTGCCCTGGGGGGCCATCAGGACCACACTGGAGGTGTTTGGCCCTTGGGATGCCAGACATGTGACTCTACTCTTTGTAAGACATGCCCCCTGACTCTTGAGCCTTTATTTGTTTATTTGCCCAGCCTTAGCCTTTATTTGTCTTATTATCATTATTATTATTTAGTTGATGAACTCTGAGAAGTCTGTGGAGCCCGGGGTTAGGCAGTGGGTCTCTATTTTCTGTACGAGGAGGTTGACTACCTTCACCTGAACGTGTATTGTTCACTAAAGAAGCAAATGGATTACCACGAAACTCGAGATGAGAGCCTTCTACTGAGAGTATACCACCTACGAGCAGAGCCTGACAAGCTACCTGTGTTTTATTTGATATGCCAAACACTAGTAACAATTATGGACCTCAATTCCATGACCTGAAGAATGGTTTGAGGCTCTTCCTGTCCTTGGAGCAAGCAGATACCCTTGGGCTACACTTGCCGACAGGACTTATGGAGATGTAACTGGTGCCTGCTGGAGCAAATTGATGAACAACGGGAAGACAGTGATACAGTGATGAAAGGCATCATTTTGGCTGGCAGTTCCCATACCTGAGATGCAAGACTCAGCCCTGGGAGACATAGGTAGTCTTGGGTGGTCACAGCTGAGGCTTTCAGGGCTCTGTGCCCACTTCCTCCCTCCACCCACTGTCTCCTTCCAGCTTGGGTCTGGGCATGAAGTGACTCATTGCTGTAGAGGAGGAGGGACCGTGTGGAGAAAGTGGGTGTGATACCCATATGTATTTTTTTTATTTACTAGTGAGTTAACATGCAGTGCCTCTACCAAGGAAGTAGAAGAATTTAGACATTGCTTAAACTATATTCTTTTGATCATCTTTCTTCTCCACCAGTTTTGGTGCCAGTGGGTTAAAAAATATTGAGGACTAAAGGCAAAGAGAAGTCAGTATATTTTAGAGGCAAACATACAAATAAACATTCTCCGCTTATCAGCACTTAGCCTCCAATATTTTGGTACTTGACCTTTAGGTGATTCAGATAACATCAGGATTAGTATGCAAGTCAGTGCTTCATAATATTAATGACCTTATGATCACACCACCTTCCCTAACGCTCCAGAGCTTTTAAATATAAGGCTGACCAGTGTTGCCTGCTGGACTTGTAATCTAAGCCCCACCCCATTCCGATACTATATTAACAAGTACAATATTTGCCATCCTGTACTTACCCTAGTGGAAAAGAACTAAACTGAGTTGCTTCATCTGATTATTGCCATGGCAGCCACTAACTGTTTGGTGAATTGGATGACTTCCACTCTGCTTCCTCACACAGCTGTTGACCTTCCCTCCCTTGCTCCTCTCCAATGTGGTTAGAGGCTTTTGTTATTGATAATACCTTTGCCATCATCATTTCAACCAACTGAATTCTGCAAACATTGAGAACCAGTTTCATGTCAGAAATTGAGTTTTTGTCCTAAGTGAGTCCGACTTAGCAAAGACAAGGATGGGGTGGAGTCCCTGCCTTCAGAAAAGTTCATATTGTGCTGGAAACAATTCTCAGAAAAGACTCAAATAGCATTCAAAGTGTGAGGGTTCTTTGCCAGAAACTCCAGGTAGCAACAGAGCTGCAAGAAACTTTCTTCAAAGTCTTTTTTTTTGTTCACACATAGTGGCATTCGGGGATCACTCCTGATGGGGCCTGGGGAACCTTATGGGGTGCTGGGGATGGAACCTAGGTCGGCTCTGTGCACAGCAAATGCCCTGTCTGCTGTCCTGTCACTCTGACTCTCGAAGTTTTATCTTTTAAAAATCATGTGTTTTTCTTTTTTATTCTAGGTATATTGGGGGTCATTTGACATAAAATGAACTAAATTAAAGAAAAATAAAATTTTACTATGACCAAGTTAGTGGTCATACCAGAAAGGTGGGGGTGGACCAGTAGGTAAAAGGGATTAATTTTATGATAAAGTTTGGACTTAAACTTTTTAGTGTGAACTTAATGTAGTATATTCATTATTATTTCTCAAGGATTATTCCTGGTTCTGTACTCAGTAATTAATTACTCATGGCAGTTGTTGGGGGGCACCATATGGGATGTTGGAGATAGAACTCAGGTCAGCCACCTGCAGGGCAAACACTCTCCCACCTGTACTATCACTCCGACCCCACTACATTAAGGTTTTTTAAAGTTTATTTTATTGAGTCACCATGACATACAGTTCGAAGGCTGTTGATGATCAAGTTTCAGTCACACAATGTTCCAGCACACATCCCTCCACCAGTGCTCATTTTTCCACAACCAATGTGCTCCTTTACCCTCCTGCCACCCCCCCTGTCTCTCAGCAGGTACTCCCCCATCTCTCACCCATGGGGCATTACGGATCGCAATACAGATACTGAGAGTTTAAAATGTTTGTTCCCTTACCTATTCTGCACCCAGTCTTTATACAGTGGTCGCTTTGCCACTGTCTTTTTCATAGTAGCCCCTTCCCTATCGCAATTCCTTTTCCCTAGGAGATTGAAGCAGTTTCCAACCATGGACCAAACATCCTGTCCCTTCTTTCTATGGTCCTCGGATATTGGTTCCATATTATATTTTTTACACCCCACAAACAAGTGCAATCATTCTGAATCTGTACCTCTCCTTCTGACTTATTTCACTCAGCATGATGCTCTCTATATCCAGCCATTTTTAACAAATTTGATTACTATTTTTTTCCAAACAGCGGCATAGTACCCATTGTGCAGATGTACCATAGTTTCTTTATCTAGTCGTCTGTTCTCAGGCACCGCGGGTTGTTTTCAGATTCTGGCTATTGTGAATGAACTTAGAAGTTCAGGTGGTGTTTTGCTGTGAGTTTGGGCATCCAGGGTATATTCCCAGAAGTGGTATTGCTAAGTCATATGGAAACTCAATTGCGAGTTCCTTGAGGGTATGCCCATAGTGTTCTCCAATAAAAGAGTGGACCACTCAGCATTTCCAACAACTACAAAATACTATTTCAAGAATTATACATTATAAGTATTGCATTATGCTACATTTATAGTGATAACATAGCTGAAATTTATGTGATGCTATAGTGTTGTTTAACTTTAGTAAGCTTTTCCAAAAAAATAGAGTAATACCTGAACATGTCAGATTACAACGTTTAGTGTTTAAATCGAATAAGTACACCTATATCAGTATCTAATGTCTTCTTCCCCTGGGTAAGGTGTTTCTCTGGACTCACATCATGTTCTGTCTGGTGTTCTTGCTTGTCTCCTGGCATTCCATATTCCTTCTGTGGCATCTTTCCCTCTGCCTCTTTCCCAGCATCTTGTAGATATCAAAGTAAACTTGTTTGGTTCCTGTAGAGGCAAAGCTTGTGGAGTGATTTTTTGTTTGTTTTGTTTTGGAGCCTCACTCTGGTGCTCAGGGCTGACTCCTGGCTTCCTGGCTCTGGGCTCGGGTTACTCCTGGTAGGGCTCAGGGGAAGATATGGGGTCCCAGGGATCGAATGAGTTGGCAGCATGAAAACTAGCACCCTACCCACTATATATCTATATCACTCTAGGCCCTCTAATGTGCGGTGTTTAGATTTCCCATCTCAGAGGTCTCTCATATTCTTAGATGAAAATATTAGGCAGTTTTGTATTAAAAACCCCAGTCATCAGTAATTCTGATATTTGAGAGAGAAAGTATTATTTCACTGTGAAAAGTACCAGCATGTTGAAGTTTCCCTTCTTTTTTCCTTAGAAAATTGAGGACTCCTTTCCATGAAAGGCTGGGGGAGGGAGTGCTCCAGGCTGCCTAGTGACCTGTTAATCAGAACTGGATGGGTGACTATAAATGCCCTGTGAGGTCAGAGTTGGCTCTTACCACTTCCTGGTAAGCTGGGATTCAGCCAGCATGTGAAATTAGAAAGGGCAAGGCGACGTGGTTATGTAAGATAATTCAGAAAGGAAAGTTGGGCTACACCAAGAGGATCCCACGAAAGGAACTTACTTTCTTAGGAGAGAAAGTGAATAGATCTGGAGTTAACTTGCCTGGCCAATTTATGGTGCAAAAGGCATTATTTTGATCAGTGGAGGGGTTTGTACACACGAGGCACCTAACAGTGTAACAATGCACTAAACAATAATCGATGAATGTGCCCAATAAGCCCATTTTTCAGTTCACATACTGAGAATACAGTTCATCCATTGCTTGAGGCTGTTTTTGTATGTTCTTCATTACTTTGTCAGTTTCCTCTGGTTTTACAAGCATGTGGCGTGAATTTCTGTGAAGGAAAGTGCGTGTGTGAGTGCACACACTGAGCATTGATGGCGTCTCTCGTCGCTCCTCTGCTCAGTTGGAATGTCTCCATTTTCCTTACTGTATTGAGCAATTTTAAGTGTTATTTTTGAATTGATTTATTTTGATAAGTTCATTTAGAGTCCCACATTCTCACAAATAGAAACATAGATCTTGGGACCAGACTACAATACAACAGGTAAGGCGCTTGACTTGTGTGGTCGAACCTGAATTGATCCCTTCACCCCTTATGGTCTCCCTGAGCCAGGAGTAAATGCCAGGTACAGCTGGGTGTAGCCCCAAAACAAAAACAGAAAAAGTAGGACACATGAAGTCCCCCTGAACCACACTGAAGGCTTGTGAGTCAACACAGTTGCTGCACAGTGACCATATGTGAGAAAGATGCTCCATGTGTGCTTGTGATATTGCCGACCTCCTAGACAGGGTGATGGGGGATTTGCTCAAACACTAAGTCTCCTTAATCCTTTATGACTCTATGTATAAGAAGCACCAAAGTTATGACTGTGTAGTCAGGCCTGTCAGTGAGGAAAATTACTGAAATTGAGTGGAAAAAATCAATAGGTGAATACCAGTCCCATTTGTCTAGGAGAATGTTTAGAATCAAGAAGATGCGGGTAGGAACAGGGTGGGAGAAATAGTTAAGGTTCTTGCCTTGGAAGCAGTCAGCCCAGGTTTGATCCCCAGCACACTGCATGGTCTTCTGAGCTCTGCCAGAAGTGCCCTTGAACACAGAGCCAGGAATAAGGCCTGGACACTGCCAGATGTGGCCTCAGATTCCCCAAAACAAAACAAACAAAAAAAAACAGCCCCCAAAAGCAAATAGAACAGTTTCAGAATGTATCAAGATTTTTTCATGGATTCCTTATTTTTGAATATAGGAAATTATTTATTGCCAGATCATGATTATAATAGTCACTTGATCAATTGATCACTTGACATCCCATTATTTGTCAATTTGCTTGAGTGGGTGCCAGTAACGTTTCCATTTGTCCCTGTGACAGGCCAGTTTAGCCCAATGGCACCTACTTGCTCCAGGAATATGAAGAGCCTGAATCCATTCATTCAGGGTCTTGACGAAGAAGTCTGACCATCTTGTAGGTGGGTGCCACGTGATCTTTTGACGTTCCGTGGGATCCAGTCAGTAACGGCTCTAGTCCAGTGGTCGTCTCCCAAGTTGTATTGACATTTCCAGCCCATCTGATTTTCGACGCCTTGGCAAACAAGACAGCATCCCTAACTCATGATAGTCAGTCGATGGAGTTTGGAACTCCAGATTCCTTCTCTCACTTGAGTGAGGCATGATATTTCAAGCATAACTCTTTCAATTCCTCTTTGGGAGACCCGTGTATTCTCTATGCCAAAACCAGTAAAGAGGATTATAATAGTGCTAATGTGTATGGTGTTGCTATATAGTTATGATACTTCACTGCCACCAAGTGCCCTGAGGCCTTCCGTCAAGGTTCTCATGTTACTTATAATGTTATTTATAGTCCTGCTCTTTGTTGTTATCCAGTGCCTCAGTTTAGTAATCTGAGTTTTATAATCCAAGGACGAGGGTCTGTCAAAAACAAGCATTTGTGATTGTATCTATTCCTTTGTCTTTTATCTCTCTGTGCCACAGATGTAGTGCATGCAGTATTTATTCTCCCTCTGACTTATTTAATGTAACAGGACCCCTTCCAGTTATGCCCAAATTGCAGCAAGTTACAGGCTTTCATTTTTTACTTAAATCTGCGTAGTATTCCATTGCATTTGTAACTCACATCTTTATTTCTTCATCTGCTGCTGGATGTTTTGGTTGCTTCCATGTTATGGCTGTTGTACTAAGTGCTGCAGTGAACATAGTTGTGCATATATAGTTTTCAAACTCATGTTTTTATGTGTGGGTGCTGATGTTGTGAGGTGGGTGGCATCTTTGGGTCATTTAGGAGCTCTGTTCTTATTTTTCATGCAATTGTCTTCCTCTGTAATAGTACAGTGACTTCCTGCACCCACTTACATGATTTGGTGCTAGTAGGATGGGTGAAATAGAGGAGACAGAGATGGATGCAGAGAATGAAATAACAGAAGGTCCAAAGTGAAGGGATGAGGAACAGGGACGCAGCAGACACATCAGTTAGATAATTCCTGAGTTTTCCCCACTTGACAACCTTTAGTGATAATTCTTTTTTTTTTTTTTTGCTTTTTGGGTCACACCCGCAGTGCTCAGGGGTTACTCCTGGCTCGCACTCAGGGATTACTCCTGGCGGTGCTCGGGGGACCATATGGGATGCGGGATCGAACCCAGGCCGCGCTAGGCCAGCCGGCTGCAAGGCAAACGCCCTACTCACTAGGCATCGCTCCGGCCCCTTTAGTGATAATTCTGAGCCATCTTTGGAAAGAGAGACAAATTAGCTCTAAGTAGCTTCAGAATTAATATGTTGGTGCTTTGGACTCTGTTAGCAGTGCTTGTAGATATCAATTGTCACTTGTCACTTGTCTTCCCATTTTTCGTCAATTTGCTCAAGCGGGTGCCAGTAATTGGCAATGAGGTCCATTATTGTTACTGTTTTTGCCACATCAAATACACCATGGGTAGCTTGCCAGGCTCTTCCATGGCTCTGGTTCTTCCCAGGGTTTCCAGGACTTTTTTCTACATCAGACCATCAACCATCCAGGAACATGGGCAGAGCCCTGGGTGTAGATAAGCCTGTCTCCTGTTTGTCACCTGTCGATGCAGCCAGGTACCACAGCCACACCTTAAGGACAGACAGCTAGGGCCATTTCCAGAGTCTCAGTTGCTGCCTCACTGATGATTAGCCAAACTGCTCATCACCAATGACATGTGGACTGCTGCTGTTTCTGCTTCTGCTCCTTCTTCTCCTTCTCCTTTTCCTCCTTCTCTTTTTCCTTCTCCTTTCTCCTCCTTCTCCTTCTCCTCCTCCCCTCCTCCTCCTCCTCCTCCCTTGTAGATAAAAATATTTATTTTACTTATTTGGCTAATAATATGCTTATCCAAGCTATATATAACTATATAGGGGTTAATGTGTTTCATAAACATGAATAACTGAATCAGTTCCTCACATGTTTCTTTAATTACTTAATTATCAAATATTTACCATTCTAGTGTCCTAGGTGTGAGTGAAGGCAGAATAGACCCTGACTTTCAGGGAGCTTATTTTTTTCACCTTCTTCAGAACCTGGGTTTTTCTGATAATTGGGGAATTAATGGGGTTTCAGTCTAATGGGGAAAATCCCTCTTTTCTCTGGATAATAAACCCCTCAGCCTATGATAATTCTTATAAAATAGGATGGAACCCACATCCTCTAGTGATCTTTCTTTGGGGCGCACAGGGGTCATATTTAGTGGTGTTCAGGACTCACTCCTGGCTCTGCTCAGGGATCAATCCTGATGGTGCTTGGGACCAACCATATGGGGGTGATGAGGGATGAACTTAGGTTGGTTGTGCTCAAGGCCCTACTCCACTCTACTTGGTATTGACTATGTTGTGGAGCAGTGAAAATAAGGAATTTGTACTGGTTTATGTTTGTTTACAGTTAAAGGAGTATGATGCCAAAGATTTATTTCAAGTCTTGGAGACTGCAGCAGACTGTTTTCTTTAATCAGGACAGTTTCATTAATCAAGAATGAGAATGTTGTTCTTGTATATAGGATTGAAATCTATATAGGAATGAAAAAAAATTGTTTTTCACTGCTTATTAGTCTTGATGTCATTGGAGGCATAATATTGTACAATAAGTATATCTTAAATTGCTGTCAGTCTTTTGCATTTACCACAGGAGAAATTATTTTCTTTCTCCATCCTTTCTTCCCTTCTTCCCCTCCTTCCCCTCCCACTTCTTTCCATCCTTACTTTCTTCCTTTGTACCTTCTTTCCTTCAAACCTTCCTTCGTTACTTCGTTTCTTCGTTCCTTTGTTCCTTCCTTCTTTCCTTCCTTCCTTCCTTCCTTCCTTCCTTCCTTCCTTCCTTCCTTCCTTCCTTCCTTCCTTCCTTCCTTCCTTCCTTCCTTCCTTCCTTCCTTCCTTCTTTCCTTCATTATTTCCTACCTCCCTCCCTCCTTCCCTTCCTTCCTCTCTCTCTCCCTTGCTTCCCTTTCTTCCTCCCTACCTTCTCTCATCCCTCTATTTAAAGTTTTATTCAGGACATTTCTATATGTTAACAAAGAGATGTAAACAAATTAAAAATAAAATCCAATTCATAATTATACCTCAAGAAAATAAGGTCCCTGGGAATCATTGTAACAAAAGAGGTAAAAGGATTTACACAGATAAAACTTATGGGGTAATATCACCACCAACTTCCAATCCTCCAAACCCAGTCTTCAGAAAAAGAAAATGGGGAGACTTTCCTTACCCCCAACATGAAATTATACTGTAGAGCTAAAGTAATCAAGAGAGTGTGGGATAAATAAACTTTCGGGTCAGTAGAATTGAATTGAGAGCCAAGAAATCCTCAGCTAATCTTGGCAAAGGAATAAGGTGTATGAAGTAGAAAAATGAAAACCTCTCAAACAAGTGTGGTGGGAAAACTGATCAGTCACATAGACTGATCAGTGAAATAGAAGAAGCTCAGACCCTATCTCACATCTTAAGTCATTTCAAAATGAGTCATTTCAAAATAAGTCATTTCAAAATAAGTCATTTCAAAATGAGTGAAACTTGATATCAGATCTGAATTCATAAAGCATATTGAACAAAAATAAGTGTATTCCTTCATGACATTGACTCTAGAAGTATCTTTAGTGACACAATGTCATTGGTTATGCAAATAGAAGTAACGATAAACAGATGGAACTATATAAAATTAAGCTTCTGTATCACAGAAACCTGGAGAAAATCTCACCTCTCACTAACAGAGGTTTATATATAATATCTGTTATACACATACTGTTTGTATACATCGGCTTGATCACTTGATCACTTGACTTCCCGTAGATCATTGATTTACTAGACTGGGCACCAGTAACATATCAATATGTCCTGTCACATGCGAGATAGCCCAAGGGCATCTGCCCACTCCAGGGACATAAAGAGCCTCAAACCATTCCATCAAGTCGTAGGAATGAGGTCTGTAATTGTTACTGGTATTTGGCATGTCAAATATGACATGGGTAGCTTACACCTGGGTAGCTTACACCTGCCGTGCAGGTGGGATACTCCCTGTAGTCACTCAAAACTTGAGCATTTATTGATGAACTGTACGGGAGCAAAGCTGCCCCGGGAGCCGAGCTGTGATCAGTTCTTCTGCTGGGTGGAGCTATGAGGAGAGGGGAGTCCAGATGTGCAAAATGCCAGCCCTCATGAGTGGAGTTAGTACAGCGGTTATAGTGGATGCCTCGTATGCACACACTCTGGGATCTGTCCCCAGCACCCCATGACCATTCCTGCAGTTTAATATTCAGAGCAAAACTGAAGGAATTTATAGAAGTTTCTTGCACTATTCCTTCCCCTCTACATGCACTGTCTCCTTCATCATCTGTGTTCCCACCATTGCATTACATTTATAACTATTGAAAAAAGCATGATACATGATAATCAACTAAAGTCACCTTAGGGTTGGGAGGATGTATTTTAGAGTACACATGACTTTTTAAGGCAATGAAAATATTAGTATGAAACCACAATATTTATGTGCCATAAATATTTTTTCTAGACCTAATAATGTACAACTGGAATGCCTCATTCAGCAACAACAAAAATCTGTGTTACTATTTACCACCATACACCAAATACATTTCATATGCATTAAAAAGAGGTCCGGATATGACTCAAGTAGATCACATTACTGACATATGTGAGGCCCTGAGGCCCTGAGTTCCATTCTTGGCACTGCAGTAGTCTCTTCAGGACAACTGGCGGTGGGCCTTTCTCTGCGTGCCTCCTCGCCCATTTCCTCTTCAGTTCTATTCCAACTTCACACAGGACATGAGACTTCTTTCATAAAGGTGTGTTTTGCAGTACTCCCATGTTATTCTCCACTTTGGCTGCCCACCAAGAGGAAGAAAAACAGACCTTTGTCCTTTTCCGCACCGGCCCACTCCTCCGCCCGGGTCTCCTCCTGCTGCTGTCTGCACTCTCCTCCTTTCCCGCACCCTCCCCAAGTCGGCCCAGCTCTGCAGCCCGTTTGCGAAGAGGTAACTCCTTTGGCTGCACGCGATGTGTATGCGCGATACATATATACATACACATACATGTGTATGTGTTTGTATACATGCATACATCATGCAAGTATATACATGTAGGCCTTTACAATAACAAAAATACCCCCATCAAAAAAAACAGGGCTAGTCATTTTTTTTATCACGTAGACTGGATAAAGAAACTTTGGTACATCTACACAATGGAATACTATGCAGCTGTTTGTAAAAACGAAGTTATGAAATTTGCCTATATGGATGGACATGGAGAGTGTCATGCTGAGTGAAATTAACCAGAGGGAAAAGGACAGATATAGAATGACTGCATTTATTTGTGGGGTACAAAAAAATAGCATGATACCAATATCCAAGGCTAGACAAAACATAGATCAGTAAGTCTTGTCAGTGGGTAGAACCTACTGCAGATGTGTGGGAGTCAGAGGTTAGGCAATACAGAGAAAGGAACAGTGTATTAATAATTATTGTAAATGATAATACCAGCGTAGAACTGAGCCTTAAAGTAGGCAAAAGGATATACTTGATAACCTCTAGCTATCTACTGCAAGCCACAGTGTGTAAAAAGAAGAAAGAGCTAGATAGATAGATAGATAGATAGATAGATAGATAGATAGATAGAGAGAGAGAGAGAGAGAGAGAGAGGTGAAAGTGCATGCCATTGACACAGACTGGGGGAGGGGGAAATCATGGGACATTGGTGGAGGAAATAGGCACTGGTGGGGGATGGGTGCTGAAACGCTGTATGACTGAAACCCAAATATGAACACTTTTGTAACTGTATATATCATGGTGGTATAATTTTTTTTACAGTACTGTTTTGAAAGTCTTATGTTTCTATGTTCGTTGCAGCATTATTCACAATAACAAGTTGATCTGCAAACAGCTTGAGTGCCCACTTATGTGGAGGGCTGTCACATAGGAGAATCATAGACACAGAATGTTTCTATCATTAATAGGAAATGATAATTAATAGATCAATAGTAAGTTGATCTGCAAACAACTTGAGTGCCCACTCATGTGGAGGGCAGTGACATAGGAAAATGATAGACACAGAACGTTTTTCTCCTGTATTGACATATAAAAACTTAGTAAAGGAATAATTGATGGCCAAAGGCACAGGGCCTGATAGGAGGGACTAGGTGGAGGGAAGTTTTGGATACTGGTGGAGGAAAGCAGACACTGTTGTGTGTGTAGTGTTGGAACACTGTAGCATGGAATTCTGTTATTGACAGTATTGTAGATCATGGTACCTCAGTAGGAATTTATAAAATTTATATTAAGGTTTCTATGGAATCGTTGCAGATCTTTAATAGATGTGACACTCCCGAGGAAGAAAATAAAATTATGTCACCATAAATAGAGCTACACATTTATTAATATTTAATTTATGACAGGTAATCTTCCTTATAACTTTGTGTATACAGTCAGTAATACAGCACACTCGAAGTTTGTTAGTTTTCATGTTAAATGTCTTCTTTACCAAGGAAAACACATGATAAGGAAATATGAAAAGTTTTTTACTGATGTATTAGTTTTTCAGAGCTAGGGAAGCTCTTTGTCTTGCTTTATTTGCACAGTTCAAATACAATAGAGGTTGTCAACCTTTGCCCCCAAAGGTAAACCCTTACCTGTCATGTTTCATCTTTGTTTTGAGTAGGCCAGTAGCAGCCTCAAGCTAAAAGAACACTGTATTTCCTCCTACACTGTTTAAACAAAGTTGATAATTTTTCTTCAATTTCTGGCTTTTTTAAATTTGAGGGTAATATTTTGTGATATAATCTGTCATGGTTATTTGCAACTATAAAATTATAGAGTAGTAATTTTGTTATCATGATATCTTTTATGCTAGAATATTTTTTCAGTGTTTGATTATTACTAACAGCCCACTGCCTTCAGCTGTATTAGCGAATGTGTGTCTTGTGGCAGTTGTCTAGGGAGCACAGAGTAGTAATAAGGAGCTGGTAAATGCAACATCTGGATTAGTATCATTCTTTCTGTTGTTGTTTTAGTCACCCTGAGATGCGGTTACAAAGTTGCTTGTGATTGTGTTTCAGTCATACAGTGTTCCATCACTATCCCTTCTATCAGTGTTCCCAGTTTCCCTCTTGCCACCCCCATCCCCTGCCTCTGTGGCAGGCTCTCTCTCTCTCTCTCTCTCTCTCTCTCTCTCTCTCTCTCTCCGCTCTCTCTCTGTCTCTCTCTCTCTCTCTCTCCCCCCCCCCTCCCCCTCTTCCATCTCCTTTTGCATAATGGGTTGCACTACAGGTACTGAAAGGTTATAATGTTTGTCCCTTTGCCTCCTTCCAGTACTCAGTTCTTGTCCAGAGTGATGGCTTCCAACTATCTTTGTCACAGTGGCCTCCTCTCTGTCCTACCCCCAACCCCAGCCAACACTCGTGGCAGTCCGTCCTCCTCACCCTTGTTTCTGCTCACCTTGAGTATTAGTCTCCTATTGCGTTTATTTTATATCCTCAAATGATGGATACAGTCATCTTGCCTGGTACTTTCTCTCTCGACTCCATTTCACTCAGCATGATACTCGCCATGTCCATCCATTTATGTTTAATTTCATGACTTCATTTCTCCTTTTTTTCTGCACAGTATATTGTGTAGATGTGCTACAGTGTCTTTAACCAGTCACCTCTTCTCGGCATTCAGGTTATTTTCAGATTTTGGCTATTGTGAATTGTAGAAGTGCAGATGATCATAGAAGTGCAGATGGTGTTTCTGCTGATCATAGAAGTGCAGATGGTGTTTCTGCTGTGTGTTTTTGGTCCTCTGGTGTATATTCCAGGAAGTGGTATTCTCCCCTTTGACCTAAGGGAGAAGCTGACTGGTGCTGTAGAAAACATGAACTGTGACAGAGCAGCCGTCATCTCAAGGATAACGGATGGGAGCAAAGTGCCAAGTCAGATATGAGTGTTAGGTTGCTCCCTGTGTACACAGATCTGGAGATTTCCTGTTGAACTAAAGTATACACCTCAATTTTCTCCTAGTTACAGTGAATGAGCTTTCAGTCTAACAAAAAATCTGTTAATTAACACAAGTCCGTAGGTCTTTTAAATCAGCTGCTACAATTTTCATATACCATGGCTGGAATGAAAATACGGCATAGCTGGGGCCGGAGCGATAGTCCAGCGGGGTAGGGCCGTTTGCCTTGCACGCGGTGGGCCTGTGCCTGCCAGGGTTCGATCCCCGGTATCCCATATGGTCCCCAAGCACCGCCAGGAGTAATTCCTGAGTGCAGAGCCAGGAGTAACCCCTGAGCATCGCCGGGTGTGACCCAAAAAAGAAAAAAAAAAAAAAAAAAAAAAAAAGAAAAGAAAATACGGCATAGCTGAGCATTTGGTACCTTGAAAGTGACTTCGTATAAATAATAAAATTTAAGTTCTTATTCACCAACTAAATAAGAATTTAGTTCTTGGGCCAGAGAGGTAGTACAGAGGTTAAGGTACTATTTTGCAATTTCCTGACCCAGGTTCAGTCCCAGCACTGTGCTGGGCCCTCAGTTTAGAGTGTGGCCTTTGCCCTCAGATGGGTTTTTGCTCTCCCCAGTTCTTGAAATGTCCGCTCTCTGGCTGCTTTCAAGAGCCTGCTCCAGTGCCAGCCCTGTAGAGTTTGTCTGGTTAATGCCTACAGAATTTCATTTTGATTTTTGTGCCACACCTGGCTTACTCCTGGCTTTATGCTCAGGGGTCATTCCTGGTGGTGTTTGGTGCCCGGATTAAACCCACATGGCTACAGCAAGGAAACTGTACACATAGCCACTGTACTAATATACTGAGCTTTTAAGATAGAATTACTTGCCGGGGGTCATACCTCCCTTTGCCCCAGATTTGGAGCCTTAGCAGTTTCTGTTCTGTTCTTACTCCATCCTGGTGGAACTTAACTTGTCTCCTTTCTACAGTGGAGATGATGATGTGATTTTAAAGAAGATATCCTGTGAGACACCACACCAAATTTCAGTTTGTGAGGCAGATTTTGCTGTGGCATTGTGGGGATGCCCTGAGGTGGTTCCCAATTCCTCCATCTCCCTGGAATTTATTTGAAAGGACAGGCTCCCATGACTGTGGAGACTGGGAGGGCTTCTGCCTGTCAGGTAAACTGGTGGGCTAGAGAAGAGCTGGGGGGCAGCATGAGCTGAGAAGAATCTTCTGGCTGAGCTCCCTCTGCCCTGGGAAGTCCGTCTTTCAATCCTGGAGGGAGATTGAATGGGGCTGCTCATATTATGGGAGCTAACCTGATTGATCCAGTATCTATGGGTTAAGGTTACTGTCATGTACAGGATAATTTCTGTAGCAGAATTAAGATATGCAGGGCCAAAACTTTGAGTTCTGTAGTTTTGCCTCGCCAAGCTGACACAAAAAAAAATGGACTCTCACAGCTTCTAACGAATCTTTTCATATACTCTCAGATTTTGAGACTCCCTGTGTTGTAGGAATTAGATTAGAAAGGCGCATAGAACACTTTGTAACACTTCGAGATTACAAAAATGGTACTATAAAATTTCCACATGTTATCTGAAACTGGAAAAAAATCCCTGTGAACATGTTTTACATTCTTCACGCCTCCAGATGTTTCAACACTTCACAGCAGCATTCAACTTCAGGGGCGGCATTAAAGTTATTAACTTCTTTTTTTAACCAAAGAAGGCTTGCTCTGTTTCTGGCACTGAGATTTCCCTCCTGGGTTGTTGGGGAGCGCCGCCGGGTCCCCCGACAGTGTCGGTAAGTGAGTTCCCTTCTACCTCCGGGCTGGCGGGAATGGATGAAGACTTAGGAACTGATGCAGTTTTTAAAAGGGCTTTACTATCACAGGATCCAATATACAATCCAAGAGCAGGGAAAACCTCCGACTCTGGGTTCCCAGCTAGGCCCCAGCCAGGTATAGGCCAAGATGGCTGCCACCATGTGTTGAGGCCCAACAGAGAATGGAGAGGACGGAGAAGCAAAACACCAAGGGAAGCCGAAATGGCAAAAGGGGGAAAAAGAGAGAGGTTCTTTTTTCTTGCACCTTATTTTATAGCTAGAAATTCGCCAAGCTCCGCAGCCCAGCCCATTCTGGGCTGGGCTATCTAGAGATAAAAACAGGAAAATAGCTCTATAGGAATGTAGCAACTTCAGGGAGCCCATCGGGCTGTTTACAGGGACCCAGAGCTAATTAAAAGCCTCCTAGCAGAGCTGGGAGAAGCTATAAGCTAAATGTAACTTCCCCCTGGCAGGGAAGGGATCAAATGCCCTCAGGTAATTTCTCCCAGCACCTCACCTAATGTCTTGAGCCAAGATCTGCCTGGAATTGCCTTTATAGGGTAGAGAAGGGGGTTTCTGAGATGGCATGTCTCTGTACCAAAGAGTAATACTAATGCCAGTTAAATATTTCTCCAACGCCTTCACAAGAGTCTTGTCTACTTCATGGTAGTTTTTGTATTTTGGGTTGCCTTTGAGTTATCAGGGGAGCCATGCTTGCTTGCTTGGAGGCAAAACAGCATTTCTCTCCTGGTCTAATTACTTAGAGATCCAACGTGGCCAGGCAAATATACTGGTAAGATCTAGCTAGTCCCACGTGCTTGTGGTAGCATGAGAGAATATTTATACCAGCCAGTACAGAATACATGGTCAGATAAGACTGCCACATTCAGACTATCCCCCCCTATCATGAAGTGACCTGCAGGGAGGCAATCCAGGGCAGATGCAGAGGCCTAGGCTTTTAGGGTGTCCTGCAACACTGGGTGAAGGGGCTTTGTCTCACCCACCCTATTTCTTTTTTTTGTTTCCAAGTTCAAGTATATTTATCTATTTATTTATTGTTAATATTTTATTATACCACTGTGAGATATACAATTACAAAGATGTTCATGTTTGGGTTTTGGTCATACAGTGTTCCAGCACCCATCCCTCCACCAGTGCCCATTTCCCCACCACCAATGTCCCTGATTCCTTTCCCCCCTCCATCCTATCTCTATGGCAGGTTCTTTAGCTCTTTTCTCTCTCTCTCTCTCTCTCTTCCTCTCTCTCTCTCTCTCTCTCCTTCTCTCCCTCTCTCTCTACACATTGACCCACCCCCATTTCTATCCTATCATCTCACCCTTCATCCAGTCTCCACTCTTCATCAGAGTATTTGTAAATCCGAGCCATACCTGGACAACATCATGAATGTAAGCAACTTTCCACTTTGCAGGTTTTGTAGAATTCTGCATTGCCGCCTCTTTCTCCAAACTACCTTAGCTTGATTATTCTTGATTATTCTGCTTGATTATTCTTCTTCTTTCCTTTTCCATCTTCCACTCCCACCTGTCTTCAAATGCTTTGGGGAAATGTATTGTGCCAAGAAGCCCTGAGACTGAATTTTAAATAGGAACAGTGGGACAGTCTTTAATTAGTTCTTAATCTGCTGCCCCCAGCTACAGATTTTTGTTCTTCACTTGGTGTGTTGCTGACGTGGGTTCAGTTTGGCAGGCCTAGGGGAGCCAGGAAATACTTTCCCAGATAAAGGTCTCAGAGCACAGCCAGAAGGAAGTCACTGCACGCTTCTGTGCTCATGATAAAATGTTGTGCATTCCAGGAGCTCAGCAGACACAGGGTTTTAAATTATGTTGCCGCTGAGGCTTTACTGTTCAACGCCCCGAGCCCGTCAGCAGTGGCAATTCATCTAGGGACTGCAGATGCAGCATCTCGCTGCCCCTGCACAGACCCCGCTGAGCATCTGTAGTTTGGTAAAAGCCTCTGGGTGAGTTTTGTGTTTATTAACTGCTGAAGCAAGGATGAAAGAGGGGTACAGAGAGGAGGTTGAGGCTCCCTGATTGCACCCTTGTATAGCTTTTATAGTATTTTCCTGAGACTTTACACAGAACATAAAAGTCATTTCAGTGTCCAGCTAGTAGCCTGGAGTCCCAAGAGCCTAGGTCCAAGTTGTTCTGACCAGATTTTTTCTTCATTGTCAATCCAAGTCCAGTATAGACACATTTGATTGGGAGTTACCAAAAAAGATAAATGCCTCCAGGAAGATAATAACAAATGAGGCAGAAAAGATAACCTTCAGAATTTTGCCTTTGGTTGTTCGTAATGGAATTTCAAAGTGAATTCACTTAGCCATCAAGATTCATTACATTGACTTCATTAAGTGTATTGAGTATTTTTCCGTATGTGTCCATCAAAGACAATCCTATAGAGAAAAGTGCATAAAGCTTAGGCTTGCAGCTGTATAAACCTCCCCTCACATGCCTGCATCCACAGAAAGAAGCAGAGCATTGTATTGCATTGCAGAAGCCTTTCCCCACCATGACTCTTTCCACTCGCTGTGGGTCCCTGTACCCTTGGCCCATTTTCTTAAAAAGATACATTAAAAAACACACACACCTTGCAGTGCTCTGCACTCTAGGTTCGCCTCCCTGATGGTGCTTTGGACTATATAAGGTACCAGAGATTGAACCTAGTCATATGTGTGTGGAGACACTCACCTACCCATTGTACTCTCTCCACATAAGACTTTTTTTACATACACAGGCCTAAAAACTGTGTTTGGAGCTACAGAAAACCATTATAAACACTATTGCAAACTCTAGAATCACAATAAAAAATAAATAAGTAAATAAAAGTGTAAAAAAAGTTAAAAATTTATTTTTTTGCTTCCAGAGAAAGTTTTTTTTTTTTTAAATCTTTGTAACCATAGTTTACAAAGATGTTCATAATGCGGTTCCTGGCATTCAGTGTCCCAACACCGTCCCACTGTCAGTGCCATCTTCCAGATGGTTATTTGTTCCATTGTCCTCAG